>CM070506.1:7756584-8056584 GCA_036346375.1 Guadua angustifolia
ATTCTCCTGTCCAATGCACTAGGAATTGACTCTTGCCTTGAACAAAACGCTGCACCAAAACACGATAAGGGTCTGGCTGCTCTTGCTCCGTCCCAATCTGCATGTCCAGAGGAATGTCCGTCGGTTGATCAGGCGGTGTGCCACGAAACTCCTTGAGCAAGGATACGTGGAACACATTGTGAAGTCGGGTCGACGGTGGAAGTTGAAGTCGATATGCCACTGAGCCAATTTTTGTTAGCACTTGAAAAGGTCCATAGAACCTTGGTGCTAACTTGGAGTGACGCTGCCCCTGAACAGACCCTTGCCGGTGCTTCTGAAGTTTAAGCCAGACCCATGCGCCGACCGCGAATTCCATGTCCCTATGATGTATGTCATACCTTTGCTTCATCCTGTTCTGTGCCATGAGTAGATATGTTCGAGCTTGTTCCAGCAGTGCGTCCCGATCTACCAACGTACAATCGACCGCATCAATAACAGTCGCACCCTGCTGGTAAGGTACAAGAGGCGGAGGCTTCCGGCCATAAACCAGCTCAAATGGAGTCATGCGGAGGGCAAAGTGGTAGGAACTGTTATAGCAAAACTCGGCCCATGGCACCCACTATGCCCACGTGGTCGGATTAGACCCTGCAAGCAACGGAGGTACATCTCCAAGGTGCGATTTACGACTTTCGTTTGGCCGTCCGTTTGGGGGTGGTAGGCGGTGGACATGAGGAGAGTCGTGCCACTGCGCTTGAACAAATCCTGCCAAAAGGTACTAAGAAACATCGGATCGCGATCGGACACAATGGACTCGGGAATTCCATGAAGCCGAACCACCTGGTCGAAGAAGAGCTTGGCGATGGTGGGAGCTGTAGCGGGTTGGGCCATAGGGATGAAATGAGCGTACTTCGACAAGCGGTCGACGACGACCAGCAAGGCTATCTTGCCTTGAGACTTTGGAAGGTCCGTGATGAAGTCCATCGAAATATCGGCCCAGACCTGATGCGATATCGGCAGTGGCTGCAGGAGGCCGGCTGGCAACATTGTGCTGGTCTTGTTCTATTGGCATACCATACACTAGGCCACGTAACGTTCAACCGACTCCTGTTGCCGCTCCCAAAAGAATTGAGCCCGAAGCCGATGTAACGTCTTTTGGACGCCCTCATGGGTGAGATCATGAATGGAAGCAATGATTTTGTTCACTAGTTTGGAAGTAGGCGACACCACCAAACGATTGTCCCTGTAAACTAAGCCTTCCTTGGTAGCCCAGCGTGCCTGTTCTCCCGTCTCGCGAGGGGCCGAGGTCGGCTGTTGTTGCCCCCCAGCAAGAGCTTCTTCTGAGTCCACCCTCCCCTGTTCCTGCATCGGTTGTGCTTGTCCAGCCGTGGGCGAGCTCCATTTAGTCACCAGCTTCTGGACTTCTGGATCCGCACGAAGAGTATCCAACCACCGGAATCGTGTTACCTCCTTGGGTCCTGAGATTTCTGCGCACCTTGGCTCGTCCAGTGGCATCCGGGACAGCGCGTCCGAGGCGGTGTTGCAACGTCCAGGCTTGTATTCCACTTGGAAGTCAAATCCCATCAACTTGCTGAGCCAATGCTGCTGCAGCGGTGTGACGAGTGCCTGCTCCAAAAGGAATTTGAGGCTGCCGTGGTCCGTTCGGACGATGAATGGTCGTCCCCATAAATACGGCCGCCAATGTCGCACTAGCCTTGGACAGCCCTATCAGTTCTCGCTCATATGCCGCTAACTTCGCATGCCGGTCTGCCAATTTCCTGCAAAAGTATGCTATGGGGTGGCCCTGTTGTTGGAGAACCGCCTATGCCTGAGCCGGATGCATCACATTTGATGACGAAGGGCGCTGAGAAATCCGGTAGTTGCAGCACGGGGGCCGAGACCAATGCGCGTTTGAGGCGATGGAAGGTTTCCTCTATAGCCCCGGACCATTCAAAGTTGTGGCGCCAAAGTAGAGCCGTGAGTGGTTCAGCTATATTGGCATAATCTTGGACAAAGCCTCGATAATAGCCTGTCAACCCCAAAAATCCTTGGAGGGTCATATCGAGAGGGCCGGTGCCACGCCCACCGCTGGAGCTTGTCAGGGTCGGCGGCTACCCCCATGTAAGAGATGATCTGGCCCAGATACCCAATGCGCTCTTGAGCAAAAGCACACTTGGACCTTTTGAGAAAAAGCCGATGGTGCCAGAATCTTAGTTCTGAACCTAAGCGCAGAAGTCTGTTGCTGGTGGGCCTCCTCCATTCCGCTGTACACCAAGATGTCATCGAAGAAAACAAGGACGAATTTGCGGAGGAAGTCTCTCAGTACCTCATTCATCAAAGCCTGGAATGTGGATGGCGCATTGGTCAAGCCGAACAGCATGACGAGGAACTCGTAATGGCCATGGAGTGTCCTGAAGGCCGTCTTGGGAATGTTAGCTGCCCACATTCTCACTTGGTGGTAGCCGGAGCGAGATCGAGCTTGGTGAAGTACCGTGAGCCACCCAACTCATCCAGAAGTTCTTCCACCACCGAATCGAAAATTTATCTTTGACTGTCCTAGCATTAAACTCATGGTAATCCACACAAAAACGCCATGACCCATCTGCCTTCTTAACAAGCAGCACTGGAGAGGAAAAAGGAGAACGACTGGGCCGGATAATTCCTTGCTTCAACATGGCTTCACATTGTTGCTCGATCTCATCTTTCTGCCGGTAAGGATAATGGTAGGGTCTCACCACCACGGGATTGGTCCCCTCAACCAGCGGAATGCGATGATCGCACTGTCTTCTTGGAGGTAGGCCATAGGGCTCAGCGAATAAGTCCTCATATGTGTGCAGCAGTTCCTGGATCATTTTCAATTCTTCCCGCTCCAATTGCAGCAAGGTTGGTCTTGGTTCTCGCCGGGTGCCCTGCAACCTGACGCGCCGCCCCTCCTGGACAAATTCCATCGACAATTCTTCAAAGTTCCAGTGGATATCTCCCAAGGTACGCAGCCACTGTACTCTAATATGACGTCGAAACCATCGATTGGCAGGATTATGAACGGGGCAAAGAATGACTGCCCTTGGATAGAGAACTTAGCCTGAATGTTACCCAGACATGGCAAATATGTTCCGCCGGCTACGCACACTTGCTGAGGAGAACCCAACTCCTCTGTTTGGGCGGCTTGCTCCCACTTGCCTTGGCCTAGGGCGTAGGTACTCATGAAATTGTGCGTGCTTCCGCTGTCAATGAGACCCAGCCACTGCCTTCCTGCCATGCAGATGGGAAGCTGCATGGTGTTCCCGTGTTTCGGTCCCAGAGCCGCGATCATGGACAAAGATGCTTCCATGTCTTCTTCTTCGTTCGCCCCTCCCTCTTCATCTTCCTCATCAGCGACCTCCAAGTGAAAGAGCTGCTTGCACTGGTGACCTCTTTTGTAAACTTCGTCATAATTGTAACACAGCCCTTTGGCACGCCTTTCGGCTAGTTGATCGGCAGTGAGCCGGCGCCTCCCTAGGACGGAGGCAGCACTGCTCTGAGTACTAGCAGTCGGGGCGACCTTGCCACCGGTGTTGGGACCGCTGGCCGCCGTTCCACCGCCACCCACCTGCGGGGTATAGTTGCTGGCACCATTGGCCTTGCCATACCTTGCTGATTGGACGTAGTCGACCATCCCTTATTGAAAGAACCTCTGCCACGATCTGATATTCCCTGAATAGCTTCTGCGATCCATGCGGCCTTCCTCGCCTCTGCTTCCCACGCGAATCCAATAGCCTCTGATAGATCCCGAGGCCTCTCGCGCCGCACGTCTGCTCCCAAAGCAGTGGACAAGCCGGCGATGAAAGTCTCGATTTGATCTGTCCGCCTCATTTTCGGAGTACGCGCAAGCAGTCGTTGGAATTCCCTTGCATACTCATCGACTCCATTGCTTCCTTGCTTCAGATTCACGAGATCGCCAAGCAGCCCGACACTCGAATGTCGAGTGAAGCGCTGAATGAACGATTCTGAAAAATCTTCCCATGCAATCCACGTCTTCTCCTGTTGCCAATTATCGAGAACCTCCTGCGCTTCTCCCACGAGATGGAGGCCGACGATCTCAACATACTCTTCTTCAGGGATGCGGTGCACCCTGAAAAACCGCTCGCATCTACGTAACCATCCCAATGGGTCTTCCCGTCCGTCATACTCCGACAAGTCGAATCGCGGAGGGCGAGGTACCCACCTACGATTCTCTTCGTCATTCTCCCGGTCCACTCCCCGCCTCCTGGCTCCCAGCACGGACTCCTCCCTTCCACGGCAGGGCCGGTTTCGCCCTGGCGCATCAAATCTCCCTGGCGGAAGCTGTTCCGCATGCGTGCCACCTCTTCTCCTTCCACACCGGTTCCATTGATTGGACTCTTGTCCTTCAGGAGCCGTGTGATGTTTGTCAGCATACCTTTTACCTCTTGCATCTCCGCCTCAAGGATCGCCAAGCGGTCCTCCGACGAAGTCGCCATGGTCTCAGGAACAGCGGGCTCTGATACCAAATTGATACAAGCTCGTCGTGCATGCACCAGCTCGTATCGTCGGGTTCCAGGCCGGAGACCAGATCGTAGCTCGCTTGTCGACGACGACGGAATTGCCGTGGTGACGGGCACCTAAAACTCGGCTGTTTTCGGAGCCACCGCCTGAGGTAAGTTTTGACAATCCAAAAGCATATCTTTATTTCCTTCTGAAAACATGTATATAAGACTCAACTAGCTGCCGAAAGACTTCCAGATAAGATCATCTAAAATCTGACTCGGCTACAATTAAGGAACTAATATGGAAATAGGAAACTAATCCGATTCCAATACTACTACCAAATCCTGACTTAACTACCAAATCCTGACTTTATTGCAATCAGCAAAAACTCTATTATTCGCCCTACATCTCGATTAGTCCCCTCCGCGCCAACTCACGCCATCTTTGTTCGAGCGGCGGCACGGACGATACCGGTCCAACGTTAGATTCATATCACCTTCTTTGTGTCGAACCGAACCCAAAACTCAACCAATGCATGCTTATATCCAATGAAATGGTTGAAAAAGAGTTTGTACTCTCGACCTTGAGGTTGTCCTCAGAATCCCTCCCAAGAATATGTCTCTGAAGTAAGCTGGTATCCAAGATTCACGAATGCGGTACCGGTTAGCCAACCACTCATTACTGTCCGAGCTAAAATCAGCAATCATTGATGACCACTCTAACTCAAACTCCGCACATATTTCTGAGGAATATACACATAAGTTCATACGTTTGTAAAATACAGGATTTTCCTCACTTGTGGACCTACCTTCTCTTGAAGCTTCTTCAATATGTGCCACATGCATAATCGTGCTTGCTTTCTGGGAAAACAATGGAAATTGCTGCCTTCATACTGGGATCTTCATCAAGAATGATAAACCTAGGTGCAGTTCCTCCCATGGCTTTAAAAAATGTACCGAACAACCATATATAAGAATCAAATTTTTCATTAGAGATCAATGTAGCCCCAAACAGTACACATCCACCATGATGATTTACTCCCATGAATGGTGTGAAGATCATGTTGTATTTATTAGTGTTATATGTAGAATCAAAAGAGACCAAATCTCCAAAATGGACATAGTTCTTTCTACAAGTAGTGTCTGCCCAAAAGACGTGCACCAACCTACCCTTGTCATCAACAACATAGTCAAAATAAAATACTGGATTGCAAGAATTCTTTCTAGCAAGATTATCAACAAAAAGTTGTGCATCCGAACATGTTATAGAACTTCTCAAGCTAGCATGGTAATTACGCAAGTCTCTTTTGTGCATCCCACATTCAAAACCACCATCACTAACACGAAGATATCTATATGCCAAGGAGGTGCCAATGCTAGCTTTATGGCAATCAAACAATGTTGTCTTGGCCTTCTCACTCACTTCTCTATTTGACCGTATATAATGTTTCTTGGATGGCTTGACAAGGGCATGTGCATGCACAGGTTGGAACTTAAATATTGTGTATTTATTTTCCTTAGTGTTAGCAATCATGGCCTCACATCCACACCTAGTGAGTTTTTTATCGCGTTTTCTTACTTTTGGAATCCAATTTCCCTTCACCCTTTTCATCACGAAAACCTTCCCTTGAGGAATAAAACCTTTTCCATAACACCACATCATTTACCTTTTTCTGTTGTCCAACACGAACTGGAAATCCAGCTAAATGGGCATAATCTTTGTAAAACGTCTCAACGGACTTCACATTAGGAAACTCCATCCCGACGGCCGGCACCATCTCAATAGGCAATTCCGGTGTGCATGTTATCCCCTACAAAAGAATAGGTTCATTTTCATCATATAATTCTTACAATCATTTTTGTAAAACTGAATATAGATTGTAGCTACCCTTACACAGAATGGAGGTGCGCATTTTTTCGGTGTACTAAACCCATTGTCACTGCATGAGGGTGCCTAACAAACACCATTGTCGGCCACTAATGCTGAAGGCGTATGCACCAATATAGGAGTATCATTGCACGTTGTCGCCATTATAGGATTGTGCACCTCGGAGGCCGTGCAATCTGGTCGACAGTTCCCTATAAACCATGTCCGCTGCATGAGGGAGACAATGGTGTCATCATCCGTAAGGCCAAAAACATGTCGTGCAGGTACAAGCGGTGATCGACGTGTTGCTTCTGTGGTCGAGCAGGGGCGGCGACGACACTGGGAAGCACGGTGTTGGGGCGTCTTGTGATCGATGTGTTCGAGGGAGGGCCTGGCGTGAGGTGTTGGAGCGGGGTGGCGTGGGAGGGCTCATGGGTGGCGGGGGGAGGGCTGGCGGGCGCTGGAGGGCTTGGCGGCGGCGGCGTGGGAGGGTGGCGGCATGGGAGGGCTTGGCGGCTGGCGGCGGAGGGAGCCCGGCTTGCTTGCCGGCGACGCCAAAGGAGCCCGGCTAGGCGGCGGCAACATCGAAGGAGCCGGCTGACGGCGGCGGCGAAGGAGCCCGGCCTGGCACGTGAGGGAGAGGCAGAGGGACGGGTTCAGATCGACATGCCTCTGACGTTTTGTTTCAGATTTCCTTTGACAGGCAGAGGGACGCGTGAGGGAGGATTAGCACGGGCTGCCAGCTAGAGACTTGATTAGATGGGGGGGTTTAGTGCATATTAGCATAAGTGGATGAGTGGAATCCCACCTTTATACATCTGAACCATCCAGGAAAGATCCAGAGGCCCAGGTTGTTAGTTTTCAGGTTTGCATCAGAGACAGGGTTTATATATGTGTATATACATATATATATGGCGGCATATTTGGTGCAAACCCTCTCTCTGATGCATACATGAATCGTATCTGGATTTATGACATGATGAAGTCCCAAAATCATTCCATTAGTTACATTTTCTCATGGACTAGCACCATTTCACAATTTCCTGTACAACTAGATCAATTTTTAAATAAGGTAATGTATTGATAATGTTTGTATTCTGCACAGTATCTCTACTAATATAAATTTGCTGTTGGTGGCAACGGTCCGTTCTTCCTAGCCCCCTATCTCCAATAATGGCCGGTCATTATAGCTAATTAATCTTTTTTGATTTACAGCCAGTCATATCTCTCTAAATATGGTTGATTATTATAGCAAAATCCCTGATTATTGCTGGTAATTAATAGCCAGCCAATCATTTCTTTTGTACTCTATATATGTTGTACAGTTTTCACAGAATCAATCAAAGGAATTCATTCAAGATCTCCCATGTCGTGCCGCCGCGGCGAATGAATTTGACGAACTGATCAATAAGTGACGGACTGACGTACATGGCCGTGAGGCACAGGAGGCGCAAGCGCCATTAGTAGTAATCGCTTGCAGAGTGTGACGCTCACGAGTGTTTGGACCCCAGTGTTCGCCAGCTTGACGTGAACAAAACGCACGACGCTTCAGCCATAGCTTGTTCGGGCGACACTAGTGGGACGTCGTCGGTAGTAAGAGAGTCATTGGCATACCCTTGGAGATAAACGGGTTGATCCGGTTGAACGTCGCAGAGAGAGAACAACGTGGCGATCGCCGACGTGGCGTAGCGCTCGGCTCTAGTGTTTTTGGTTCACCTTTATGGGCTCGGCGTCATGACCAGTGAAGCTAGTGATGGCTAGGTACGCCAGAGGCATGGAGACGAATAGGCCAGCAAAGGTGAAAGGGTCATCTGGAAAGAACAGCGAACCGTCAGCGCAACGGACTACCGCCGAAGCGGAGAAGAGCGCGGCGCCAAGGGCGGTGGCGATCCAGAAGACGTGGAGGTGCAAAGGCTGAATGGCAGCGGTGGCCCCTTTCTCCGAGGCGACTGACCACGCGACTATAGCGTGCGCGACGAAGTGGGAGGCGAGGAAGGCGAACTCCACAGCGCGTCATGGCGTGCTCGGCAAGAGGAAGAACGCGAGCGCGAGGAGGACGGCGGACACCTCAAGCACAATCGCGTAGCGGCCAATGGTCTGGAATGGAAGTGGCTTTGGCAGCAGCGCCTCGTGCTTGGGGGAAGCCCCCGTGTCGCTGTCGCCCCTGCGAAGACGGTGGATGACGAGGACGAGCGAGGCGACGAAGAAGACAAGGTCGACGGCGTGCATTGTAGGCATGGCGAGAGGAAGAGGAACGCGAGTTGGTAATATAAATTGCAAAAAGGGATAAAAATGATTGATTGATTTTTGAGATTGGTAATATATATTGCTACGTACAATATATTTGGTTTTAATTCATACCGGAGAAGAAACCATAAAAACTTTTGTAATCGGGAGAAATAGATGTTTGATCTTATAGCACAATTTTCTTTTATTGCTTGACCTTTATGTTTCGTTACCAATTTTATTTTTCATAGCAACGCACGGGCATTGATCTAGTTTGCCTCAAGTGTTGCATTTTGCAAAAACTGTCTTTGGTCAGTTTTCTATTTTTTTAACCGTTTTGATGATAAACCTATGATGATACATCTGCTCGCTGTCACCGATCCTATTCACAGCAGCACGACATGCCGCACTACTATGCCTAGTTGGTCCTAACTGCTCCCATGCACAGTTTGCCATACAAGCACTGTGGCGATTATCTGCAGGGACCGATCAGAAGCGACAAGCCATGCCAACCTTCTTTCCACGCCCTGATAACGCCATTAGACAATGTGTCCCCGTGTCGCCCTTGCGAAGACGGTGGATGACGAGGACGAGCGAGGCGACGAAGAAGACGAGGTCGACGGCACGCATTGTAGGCATGGCGAGAGGAAGAGGAACGCGAGTTGGTAATATAAATTGCAAAAAGGGATAAAAATGATTGATTGATTTTTGAGATTAGTAATATATATTGCTACGTACAATATATTTGGTTTTAATTCATACCGGAGAAGAAACCATAAAAATTTTTGTAATCGGGAGAAATAGATGTTTGATCTTATAGCACAATTTTCTTTTATTGCTTGACCTTTATGTTTCGTTACCAATTTTATTTTTCATAGCAACGCACGGGCATTGATCTAGTTTGCCTCAAGTGTTGCATTTTGCAAAAACTGTCTTTAGTTGGTTTGCTATTTTTTTAACCGTCTTGGTGATACATCTACTCGATGTCACCGATCCAATTCACAGCGGCGCGACATGCCGCACTACTATGCCTAGTTGGTCCTAACTGCTCCCATGCACAGTTTGCCATACGAGCACTGTAGCGATTATCTGCCGGGACCGATCAGAAGCGACAAGCCATGCCAACCCTCCCTCCACGCCCTGATAACGCCATTAGAAGGCGTCCACACAAGCACTAGGCTTCGGTTCGGTTGGTTCGACTTCAAGTGAGCTCATACGAACGTGTATCCTCTATCGCATGAAATCTTCCTAAGCTTCTATGAATCACCTTTTGTTACAAAATGTATGGCAAAAATATAGAATCAAAAGAACAACAGATAGAAATTTTATATGGAAAACTCTTTTAGAAAAAAAACCACAGGCATATAAAAGCGATCACTTTATAAGAGGATGTTCACAATAAAGCGCTTGCTTTTTTTATGGACTTAAGGAACATATTTATAATGATACATATTAGACTGAAACCATTAATATTATAGAATTGCGTGTGAAAGTGTGCACCATCGTTAAAAACTTCCCAATTTCGCGCTGCGCCAGATGATCTACGCACTCTAGCTCCGAGCACGGGTGGCGCCCGGCGAACGCCTCCTGCAACATGTCCGGCTGGGTGGCAGAGAGGTGGATCGGCAGGAGGCTAGGAGCTTCAGCTCACGTGGCAACCAGAGTGGAGAAGAAAGAATGGATCAAGTTGGGCTGCCGGCTGCAAGAGAATTGATGGGGTCGGATTCATCACAAGCGTTGCTGCCGCCGGAGAAGAGGAAGGAGCTGACGGGCAGGTTGAGGACAGGAGAAATGTCTTTTGGGTGACAAATCCTAATCTCTCATCTTTACAATGGAAAATGATCAATCATCCCTTGTCCTTGAGACTGTAATGTTTTAGCCCAATTATTTTGCAAAGCTTGATGTGTTATACGATTAGATGAAAAAACGTTAACCTCTTCTCTGGCCTGAATTCACAAGGAATTGCGGTGGCTGATGGTATATATTCCTACAACTGTTACAGGAGGGTGTTCTTTATGCAAACCGGAGCAGGTGGAGGAGTACGCTGCTATGAATCACCGATCTTTCACGAAGGTGCCGTACCGGTATCAGATACGTATCGGATATCCCGATCCTCTCCGATCCCAGATCGACAAGGATCGATGAAATTTAGTATAAAAAATTAATTAAAAAAAGTCCCGATCCTTCTTCAATACTCCATCCGTTTCAAAATATAAAGTGTGGTTTGACTTGGCACGGTCTCCTAAACTATACTTTACCTGTTGATTTCTTTTATCCAATATCATTCATACAAACAAAATCACTATCATTACAACGTACTTTCAAATACGAATTCAATGGTACCACTTTTATATCACAAAATCTTTATATAGTTAGACAAATTATTGGTCAAATATTTCAAAGTTTGAATCTTAAAATGAGTGCGCGCCTTATATTTTGAAACGAAGGAAGCACTTCACAATCCTCTCCGATGCCTTCAAGCCTATAACACAAAGTCCAAACAAAAGAAAAACCTATTCTAGCCCATCAATCATAACCCTAAAAATCTCTCCCCCTCTAGCCCCCTTCTCCTCGTCGTGCAACATGAACTCTCACGCAACATTTAGCTCCCGGCGACGTAAATCGCCTAATTATTGACCTATGTATATTTTTAAATTTTAATACATATATGCTCGCCGTTTTGCCATATTGGTACACCATACCAGCATCGCGTTTCAGGGATACATAGGCATGCTCCTCTGCAACATCAGAGCTTGTGGGCTCAAAACCCGACGGAGACAGATGGGGCATCAGGAGATAAAGATGGCGAAGTAGGCGTTCCTGTGGGCTCTCCATGTTCCACTGAAACACCAGAAGGGTCACCACCAATATCGCCGACAACAGCAATGGCTTGGCCTAGCTAAGTGGGAACCATGATCGTGCTACCGTTGAATCAACCTGAAAAGATATCTGCACTCTGGATAAAATGTTTGCGAAAACGGCTTCTATTCAACTCTGACTGCTCAAAAAACATTCTGGCATTCATTGTGCACCAAAAGATCCAGAAGTTGAACACTGCGTCATTGCATCAATACTTCTTTGTCCAGGAAACCACGACAGATAATGCATACCTAAATATTCGCTACCATAAATGTTGCCCAAGCCCAGAAAAAAGAAAACAACACAATTACTTACCAAATTAACAAAAAAGAGAAATGTTCACGCAAAGAATCACTATATCACTCTCATTTCATAACAGACATTTTGACCGGTAAAGAACACTGCAACAATGTATGTTTTGTCCACAACAGATAAAGAGGGAAATGAAAGCCACTAGTGACCATACTCCAAATAAACAAACCCAGTTAATTATATGTTGAGCAGTGAGCACATTCCGCTTAACATTCCCATAGATGAATTACTCCCCTTCCAAGAGTTGTTATCAGTTTACCACAAAAGGAAATAAACATCTGGAGTAAATCAAAAAATTATTCCAAGGAATGCCATTTTACAGGTCGACATATCAACAGAAATTCAATATCCAAAAGTTCAACAGAATAAAGTTTGACAGAAAATGTTCTTTGGTGTGTTCCATACACAACCAATAGTATCATAGTATATTTGACTAAAAAAGAAAGGCTCAATTACATCTGGGAGTCTGGCTTACATATAGTTTTTGAAGAAAAGGGCTTACGTGGAGTATGCACGACAGATAAAAAATTTTAATTAATTTGTGGACAATTGCTAACAGCTTTCAAAACAAACCAAATACCAGCAAAACACATATAGCCAAGTAGATATTAGCAAGGAAAAATGAGAAAAAAAAAATAGAAACCTATAGTAATAGACACATTCGTGATTCACATGAAAAGATGACAAAGAAGTCGTGATTTGTTAATTTGTGATTACCATCAGAGAACATTAATTCGCATCTAAATTTCCACAGCAAAGTCATAATGTTCCAAGGTACAGTTTTGTGATATAACACTCCTTGCATTTGGTCATCTGACCTTCTTCAACCCATTGGGATATCAAGACTATAAGATTTTATTGTTAGACAACATAAGAAAAAGGTTGTGATATTATAATAATAAAGTAAGCTAACCATCCAAAAAATGACAAGGAAAATGATACGAGGATACTTACACACTCCGTAAGGAGAATATGCCCAGACATTTAATTAAGTAACACTCCTGGCTGTTCTTATCAGCCACAAAACCATTGCTGGGAGACAAGTCAGAAATTGCTTGTATGTTAGACCCCTGAGGAATCCAACAGAAACACCCGAATCGCAGGCAACAATCGAAAGCAAAAATACAGAAGAAATAGCAAAATGGATTAAGGAAAGATGCAATAAGAAATGGGGAAAGTAAGAGCACGAGAAACTTCTCAGATTAATCCATGCCCGATCCTGTTACAACCTATCGCTTTTTATAGTCTTCACTGAGTTACAGCCATGGTAAAAGAGCACTGCTTACAGTCATGACAATTACTATTACCAGCAACAGCTAATTACCGATTACATTATCAGCCCTTAGATTCTACAGGAAACTTCATTATCAAATAAGAGCCCTTGGATCCTCATAAACTACCCTAGCCGCCCGATCTCACTAAAAGGAAGAAACAAGTAATCTGAACCCTCCACCCGTTCTGGATGTTCTTCAACCTCCGGCCATTCGGATTTCTTCAGAGCTCTGACATTGTATCCACGAGAAAATGGTATTTTTCAGGGAGTGCCTTTGCATGTTGCTGATATTCTCGCTTTGAGAAAACTGATATTAGTAAGGAAGCAGTAGAAGCTTCAAGGGAGAAGTTGTTTTCATCAATTTTGGAGAGGTAAGCGCCAGCCCTACTTGTGTCACCTCTCTCCAGTAACTTCCTTACTATAGCATTAAGCATATGGCTGTCTGGAGCACAGCCACTCTTGTCCATGGCTAAAAACAGATCATCAGACGCTTCTACCAATCCTTCTTCTATGAGATTTTCTATCATCAACCTGTAGGTCACAACATTAGGCACTAAACCATTGGTCGAGATAGCAGCAAACAAATCCATGGCTTCATCCTTTCTACCATGTTTGAGCAAGGCATCAATCATAATATTGAAAGCCCAAGTATCAAGCTGAAAACCAATCGAACGTAGCTTCTGAAAAGTTCTGAGTGCCTCACCAACAGAATTATTTTTACAAAGTCCTCCTAGAATTATTTTGTAAGTGATAATATCCAACGGTATTCCACTCTTGATCATCTTGTGATAGAGTTCCTTTGCATCAGCAGTTCTTCCAGTCTGAAATAAGCCATGAAGTATAGTGTTGTATGTAACAACATCACACATAATTCCCTTGCTCATCATTTCTCTGAAAAGAGCTAATGCATCATCTGTCCTACCATTTTTACAGTAGCCATCAAGCAAAGTGCTATAGGTAACCACATTAGGTTTCAAGCCAATTGAGACCATATCATCAAGCAGCTTTGTCGCTTCATCCATCTTGCCAGCTAAGCAGTGTCCATCTATTACTGAGTTATACGAAAAAACATCAGGCTCCACACCTGCACGCACCATCAAGTGAAAGAGATTTTGGGCCTCCAGAAGCCTTCCTTCTTTGCAAAGGTTGCTCATTATTGTGTTGAAGAACACTGCGTCGGGACGAATGCCTCTATTCATCGTTTCAAAAACTAACTCCTCGGCCTTCTCCCATTTGCCATAGGTGCAAAAGCCATGAATAAGGGTGGTAAAAACAAAGATGTCAGGAATTAATCCTTCATTGTTCATCTGATTGAAGTGGGAAATAGCCTCATCCACTCTACCTGTCCTGCAAAGTGCATCTATTACCGTTCCATAGCTGACTATATCAGGGCTCAATCCGTGTTGCCGCATTTTATTAAATATATGCATTGCATCATCAACCATTTTCACGTTAGCATATGCCCATATCTGTATGTTGAAGATATGACGGTTAGGTGGAATACCATTTCCTACCATCAAATCTAGGAGATCCTGCATTTCAACAAGAGCTCTTTTGGTAGCGTACCCATGAAGCAGAATGCCATAGGTGGTAACATCGGGTTTTTGGCCCTTTTCAACCATTAAATCAAATATCTTTATAGCTTCTGCACATCTTCCGTTCTTGCAAAGATAGTGCAACAGCGAGTTGTAAGTAAAAACATCTCGTTCAAGACCTTCTCTGGACATTTTACTGAAAATTCTGACAGCCTCTTTCCACTGTCCTGAAGAGCAATATCCGTGGAGAAGACTATTATATGTATAATTATTTGGTGTAATATCTTTATCAAACATCTGTTGAAGGACCTCCTCGGCCGTGTCCATTGCTTGAGCTTTGCACAGGCCATCAATGATTGAGTTGTAAGTCACAACATCCGGAGAAATCCCCCTATCCCTCATGTCACGAAATAGACTGGTAGCCTTGTCCACCTCACCCTCTTTAGAAAAGCCATCGATCAAGGTGTTGTACGACACCACATCTGGCATGCAGCTGCCTTCATCATCAACCATCATGTGGAGCAGCTCGAGAGCTTCTTGGCTCCTCTTCTCATCGCAGAGCCCCTTGAGAAGAATGTTGTAGGAGGCGACAGTGGGCATGCAGCCGAGCTCGGTCATTCTGCGGAGTACTATGTCTATGGCCTCGCCCACCCTCTTCTTGGCACAGAGACCCTTGAGCAGTTTATTGAAGGCGATGGCGTTCACCCCGCATCCTGTCTTAATGATATGGCCGAAGGCGGTGAAACCGAGGTCCAAGCGGCCCACACGGCAGCAACAGCCGATGAGGATGCCGTAGGTACATATGTCGGGAGCCACCTTCTTGGCGCCGGCACGGGCCATGCGGTTGAAGAGGGAGACGGCGAGCACAGGGCCATCTCGCACGGAGGAGGCCGGGGCGCGGCTGACGGCATTGAGGAGCTGGTTGTAGGCATAAACCGAGGCTGGCTTGGTTTGCTTGAGCAATTCGTCGAACAAGTTGAGTGCGTCCTCGGGGCAGAGGTTTCCGGAGCGGGCGCGGTCTCTAATGATCTGCTCCAGCTCCGAGTATGGGTGGCCGCCGGCGCTCGCCCGGCGCGACATGTCCGGCTGGGAGGAGAGGCAACGCACGCGGCACGACCGGTGGTGGGCGCTGCGTGCCGCTCGCGCTAGGCGCCGGGGTGGAAGGAGAGGATAGAACAGCCAGTGGTGGCACCGCCTCGGCCTCTGTATCCGTGGGAGCTCGCGGTCGCCCTCAATGGTGGTGGTGGTGGCGTCGGCGGTGTTGGTTCGGGTTGGTGGGGGACGATGGCCGTAGGCTGGGTTGGCGAGGCAGCTCGCATCGCGTGAACCAGCAAGAAAGAATGGCTTTGTCCCTTTTTTTTATTCGTTACTTGATGAAAAATTTTACGCGCTGTTTGGAAGCAATGTATTTTCATAATTTTTAAGTAATAGTATAGTTTCTAAGAATACCATAATATTTTATACCATAAGGTGTTTGATTACCATACCAAAAGCTCTGTATTAAAAACCATAGTTTGGTAGATACCATGGTATTTTTGGAGTATTTGAAACTCCATTTCAACCCAAAGTTTTCATAGTTTTAACTAGCTTCTTGTCTATTTTCACTCAAATACCATGGTTTATGATGTTGTATCCAAACAGTTGGTAGTTCCAAGAAATACCATGGTTTTAAAGGAGTTTGGTAAAACCATGGTATTCATGACAAAACAATTGTAAACTATATTATACCAAAACCATAATTTTGAAATACATTGCTTCCAAACAGAGCCTTAGGTGTTTAGTTGATTTCTCATAATTTAATATGTGCTGAGATTTATGTATAGCTGTCTTCACCTCAGTGTCCAAGTCTATCAAATGCCATTGTTTTTGGCATTCTAGAGCCCTCGTATCGTATAATTTCATAGGACTACTGGTTACTAGTCAGTGTCACGCGCTACACCGCGTCATACGAAATTTCATAGTATGCATTACGTGTCGCGCAAAATTTAGAAAATTCGGTCGCGATGTTGCTTCGCGCAAAATTTTGTTCGACAGATATTTCTATACAAAAATTAGGTAATCTGGTTTTTTTTTTTTTAAAAAAAATGGTCTGCTAAAAGCCGTCAGCGAATCTTTGGATTGCAAGGAGCTGTCGGTGAATTTGTGATTTCTTAAAGAAAAACACAGACGAACCTAAACGTATTCTTGGTTTTTTCTTTTGCATAATTTCCGTGCAATTTTGATTTTCTAATTTTTTTAAAAATGGGTTGTTAGAAGTTATCGGCGAATCTTTGGATTGCTAGAGCTGTCGGTGAATCGGTATTTTTTAGTGAAAAACATAGAGGGACCTAAATATATTTTTATTCTTTGTGTAATTCCGGTTTATTGTGTTTCTTTTTTAAAAAATAGATCGCTAGAACCCATCAATAATCAGGATCGTTATAAACGGTCCGCAAATCATCATGTTCTCTTTTTGGGAGAAAACAAACGTATTTTTGTTTTTTGCGTAATTTTGATCTTCTTGCTTTCTTAAAAAAAAGGGTCGTTAGGACCCATCGGCGAATCTGTGAACTATAAATCATTGGTGAATCAGTGTTTTTTGTTTTAGGAGAAAACCACGGAGGGATATAAATGTAATCTTGTTTGTATTTTTTTTTGCGTTAGGATCCGTCGGTAACATATGGGCAGCTATAGACCTTCGACGAATCTGTGTTTTTTTAGAAAACCACGGCTAGCCAGAATAACACGCTACGTTGCGTCACGCATGACGATACATCGTGAAAATTTTGAGAAATCTGATCACATTTTCAGTTTTCATATTTTTTTTTAAAAAAATGAGTCGATAGAACTCGTCGACGAATCCATAGGCTGCTATAAAACTTTCGACAAATCTGTATTTTTTTAGAAAACCGCAGCTAGGACCGTTGGCAAATTTATGGACCACTATAAACCTTCGATGAATCTGTGTTTTTTTAGAAAACTGTGGCTATTTGTTTTGTGTATATCTGGAAATTTGATTGTTTTTTGATTTTTGTATTTGTTTTAAAAATGGATTATTAGGACCCGTCGATGAATCTATGGGCTGCTATAAACCTTCGACGAATCATTTTTTTTGAGAAAACTGTGGTTACAACTCGTCGGCGAATCCATGGGTTGCTATAAACCTTCGATGAATCTATGTTTTTAACCGTAGAGCGACATAAAGTAATTTTTTTAAGGGCCCATTTCGCTAAAAAACACCCGAAGGCGAATCCATGGGTTGCTATAAATCTTCGACGAAATTGTGTTTTTTTAGCTATAGAGAGAACTAATTTATTTAATTTATTTTTTCAGGATCCGTTCCACATGAAAACCACGAGGATCTAAATGTAAACCGCTGAGGGATCTAAACGTAATTTCTATTTTTTCAGGTCTATTTTATTAAAAAAACCGTCGAAAGGACTTAAACGTAATTTCTAATTTTCCGAGGGGCCAATCGCTAGGAGGGACAGGTGGCATGGCTGAATGGGCGTGCTTTCCTTCAGCTTTAATATATAGTACATATATATGTGCTCTTGTACATTGAGAAAACATAATTTTTAAGTAAGTAATCAAATCATATTATGTATTTACAAAAATTAAAATTATATTTTTTCAGTTGCCCCAAAGAGAGAGAGAATTAGGTAATGGTCTAGCAGGGGAATGGGTTTGGACGAATTAAAAGAGAGATACAGTTGGTTTCTTTTTTATCCCGTAATTCATATGTTGATACGTTGTTTTCTTAAGGAGGAGAAAACGGAGAATGGACCACTAACAATAATTTATATTTATACTAGATCAATACATGTGCGTTGCTATGAAAAATAAAATTGATAACAAAACATAAAGGTCAAGCAATAAAAGAAAATTGTGCTATAAGATCAAACATCTATTTCTCCCGATTACAAAAGATTTTATGGTTTCTTCTCCGGTATGAATTAAAACCAAATATATTGTACGTAGCAATATATATTACCAATCTCAAAAATCAATAAATCATTTTTATCCCTTTTTGCAATTTATATTACCAGCTCACGTTCCTCTTCCTCTCGCCATGCCCACAGCGCGCGCTCCTCGGCACCGTCGACCTCATCTTCCTCGTCGCCTCGCTCGTCCTCGTCATCCACCGCCTTCGCAGGGGCGACACGGGGGCTTTCCCCGAACACGAGGCGTTGCTGCCAAAGCCACCGCCATTCCGGACTACAAGCCGCTACGCGGTCGCGCTCAGGGTGTCCGCCATCTTCACCGCGTCGTATGTTGTCCTCCTCGTGCTCGCGTTCTTCCTCCTGCCGAGCACGCTATGGCGCGCTGTGGAGTCCACCTTCCTCACCGCCCACTTCGTCGCGCATGCCATGTCCGCGTCGTCAGTCGCCTTGGAGAAAGGGGCCACCGCCGTCACCCAGCCTTTACACCTCCACGTCTTCTGGATCACCATCGTCCTCGGCGCCACGCTCTTCTCCACTTCGGCGGTGATCCGCTGCACCGACGGTTCGCTGCTCTTCCCAGATGACCCTCTCGCCTTTGCCGGCCTACTCGTCTCCATGCCTCTGGTGTACCTAGCTATCTCTGGCTTCACCGGCTATGACGCCGGAGCCCATGAAGGTGAATCAGAAAACACCAGCGTCGAGGTGCCCGCCACGCCGTTCGCCGCCGTGTCGTTCCTCTCTCTCTCGATGTTCAACTGGATCAACTCGTTTATCTCTAAGGGGTATGCCAATGACTCTCTCACCGCCAACGATGTCCCACCGGTGTCGCCGGGCAACCGCGCCGAAGAGTCGTACGCTTTGTTCACGTCCAACTGGCCCGCGCTGGGGTCACGGCACCAGGTGGGCATTGCGCTCTGGCTGTCCTTCTAGCCGTAGTTACTACTGACCGCGGCGCTCGGCCTCCTACGCCTCACGGCCATGTACGTCGGTCCATCACTTATTGATTAGTTTGTCGAGTTCATTCGCCGCGGCGGCACGGCATAGGAGATCTTGAATGAATTCCCTTAATTGATTCTGTGAAAACTGTACAGCATATATAGAGTACAAAAGGAATGATTGGTCGGCTATTAATTACCCCCAATAATCAGGGATTTTGCTATAATAATCAGCCATATTTAGAGAGATATGACTTGCTGTAAATCAGGAAAGAATAATTAACTACAATGACCAGCCATTATTAGAGATATGCCCCCAGAGGTGGGAGGTAGGAAGAACGGACCGCTGCCACCAACTGTAAATCTATATTAGTAGAGATATTAGTTAAAATAAAGATTCCCTAGGCTTTTTGGGCCTATCGAGGACGAGCAAATTCCATTGAAAGACGAAAAATAACCAACTAATGAATTTGTTAGAGTAGGCCCAAAGTCCGTGGTTTGGATTTTTATTTCATGTTTAGATTTTTTCCCTCATAGCATGAAGCATCTCTTTTCCGACTGTTATGAAACCTACCGGTTCAAGCCCCTGCATCCACTAGGTCGGTTGAATCATGAACTAAAAGCAATGTGGCAAACATCCAACGAAAATGCAAAAATAACGGCAACGGCTTTGCCGACCCTGCCCAATTTTTGGCAAAACAAGTTGAGATAATGGCATTCGGATTTGATCACGTGGACACGCTGCATGCAAACATAGGGGGCTAGCTTATATTGTCAAAGAGTCCTAGTTATAGATGATTTGGACTTACAATCTATTTGAATGTAACCAAAAGATACGGCAGTTAGAGATATTGAGTTATCTGCAACAGAAACAATCCGAGTGTTTCATCAACATAATTATTTTCACACAACCCTGCTAGAATTATGTTGTACGTACCAATTCCAAGTGTATTCCAATTTTGATCATCTTGAGAAAGAGTTCCTCTGCAGCAGCAGTTCTCCCAGTCCCAGTCTGAATGACCCATACAGTACTGAGCTATAAGTAATAACTCCTGGATTAATACCCTTGCTCAACATTTCTCTGAAAAGAGCTAATGCATCCTCTGTCCTACAATATTTACAGTAGCCATAAAGCAAAGCATTATAGGTAACTCGTTATTGCATTATTTAGACCATACCATCAAGTAACTTCATCACTTCTTCTATCCTGCCAGCTAAGCAGTGTCCACTTATTATTGCATTATTTTTGTTCTGCGCACATAGGAGTAGAGTACTGGCGCCATGTCTTGCAATGTCAATCCTCTGTCGATCCATTGGTGAATTATTTTTTAAATATTATTTGAAAAATAAAAAATCACAAAAATAATATGCCAAAATTAAAAATTACAAACATACCTCCCTGTCGCCATTTGGAATGGTGACAGAAGCCTGTCGCCATTTGGTTCCAAATGGCGACAGAAGCCTATCGCCAAACCTCCCTTTCTTCTACGCTTGCTTGGTGTAGATGAAGCTTTCTGTCGCCATTTCAATTGGCGATAGACTCTCTGTCGCCAATTAAAATGACTCTAAGGAGGTATATTTGTAATTTTTAACTTTAGCATATTATTTCTGTAAATTTTCATTTTTTTAAATGTTATTTGAAAAAATAATTCATCCAGTGGTCATGTGAAGGGTGGAGAGCACTAAGAGAGAGGTAAATTGGTGCAAACTAACATATAGATCTAATTTTCCTATAAGAAAAACCAATCCAACACAGTACCTTGGCCTTTCACAAATACATTATACCATCACAAATATTGTTGTCAAATTAATCATTACACATATATAACAAATAGAATTAACATCATGCCATAACAGGGAGCGGTGACCATTCCATACCGAGATGGTGGTTGGCTGCCGGAAGCATGGAGCTAGAGCCCCTTGAGAAGAGTGCTGTAGGAGACTACACTTGGAGCGCCGCCGGGCTTGTCGGACCCACCATGTCCATTACGTTGCTCTTCCTCTTCTCGACACTGAGGCCCTGGAGCAGAGGAGTGAAGGCGATGGCGTTCACCCTAAATCATGTCTTAACGATGTGGCCGAAGGCAGGGAAACCGAGGTCCAAGCTAGCGGCCCACGCGGAAGCAACAGTCGAAAAGGACGCCATGGGAGCATATGTTGGGAGCCACCTTCTTGACGCCGACTCGGGTCATACGGTTGAAGAGGGAGACGGCGAGCGCGGGACCATCATGCATGGAAGAGGAGGAGGCCAGGGCGCGGGAGACGGCAGTGAGGAGCTGATTGAAGGAGTAAACCAAGACCCGTCTGGTCTGCTAGTGCAATTCATCGAACTGGTGGAGCGCACGCTGTCGGGACAGAGATGTATAATATTTTGTACTAGTACATATAACGGTGGGTGCCGGTTCTTTAAATCCAAAAAATTTAAAATTATATATAGATCTAGTTGTTTCTTTAAGCTCGAAATATGTCAAATTACATTTAGATCCTTCTACTATTTTTAGAACGGAAAACTCCAAAGTGAGATTTACGCAGTGCAGCGTAGCTGTACTATCTAGTAGATCCATCCATAGAAGGTCTTAAAGGAGCCACCATCGCTTCCTAACTCAGATGTATATATATATATATATATATATATATATATATATATATATATATATATGCAGAGTGCAGATTTGGTGCTGCCATGGCGGAAGTTGAAGGGATTTACCCAATCAATGCCCAGGGTGCACTTATCTACACGCCTAGGCTTCGTCCATACAGATGTAATACCGAAGATGGTGACTGGACTCCAAAGACTAGTGATTTTGGCATCTCTCCAATGTTATTACCTCGATCATGGATGAGTGTATGTAAGATTGCATCACATGTTTCGAATATACCAGCTATGTACACGCAGCATTGCAACGAAAACTCAATTTACGATAAAAAATTTATTTGCAAAGAGCACTAACATGGCAAAGGTGGGTAATTAAAAAGCAGTAGCAAAGATGGGTAATTTTGATGAAGCGACGCGGACAAAGATGGGTAATTAAAAAGCAGTGGCAAAGATGGATAATTTTGATGAAGTGACACGGGTAAAAGTGGGTAATTAAAGAGCAATAACAAAGATGGATAATTTTAATGAAGTGACGTGAGAAGAAACACTGACTTTATATCACTATGGCGATTATCAGCGGGGACCGATCAGAAGCGACAAGCCATGCCAACCCTCTCTCTCCACACCCTGATAACGCCATTAGACAGTGTCTCGCGTTTGGTTGGGCCCTCCACGGCGCCATTAATAAGGACCGATCTTTCACGAAGGTGTTGTATCAGTATCAGATACTTATCGGATACCTCAATCCTCCGTGATCCTACCCGATCCTGAATCAACAAGGATCGATGAAATTCAATATAAAAAAATTAATTAAAAAAAGTCATGATCCTTCTTCGATACTCCATGATCCTTCCCGATGCCTTCAACCCTATAACACAAAAACCCAAACAAAAGAAAAACCTATTCTAGCCCCTCAATCATAACCCTAAAAATCACTCTCCCCCTCTAGCCCCCTTCTCATCGTGCAGCATGAGCTCTCGCGCAACATTTAGCTCCCGGCGATGTAAATCGCCTAATTATTGGCCTATGTACATTTTTTAATTTTAATACATATATGCTCGCCATTTTGCCATACTGGTATCACCGTACCAGCATCACGTATCAGTGATACACATCAGAGCTTGTGGGCTCAAAACCCGGCGGAGACAGATGGGGCATCAGGAGATAAAGATGGCGAAGTAGGCGCTCCCGTGGGCTCTCCATGTTCCACTGAAACACCAGAAGGGTCACCACCAATATCACCGGCAACAGCAATGACTTGGCCTAGCTAACTGGGACCACGATCATCCTACCGTTGAATCAACCTGAAAAGATATCTGCACTTTGGATAAAATGTTTGCGAAAACAGTTTCTATTAAACTCTGATTGCTCAAAAATCTCTGGCATTCATTGTGCACCAAACGATCCAGAAGTTGAACACTGCGTCATTGCATCAATACTTCTTTGTCCAGGAAACCACGACAGAAAATGCATACCTAAATATTCGCTACCATAAATGTTGCCCAAGCCCAGAAAAAAGAAGACAACACAATTACTTACCAAATTAACATAAAAGAGAAATGTTCACGCAAACAATGACTACATCACTCTCATTTCATAACAGACATTTTGACCGGTAAAGAACACTGCAACAATGTATGTTTTGTCCACAACAGATAAAGAGGGAAATGAAAGCCACTAGTGACCATACTCCAAATAAACAAACCCAGTTAATTATATGTCGATCAGTGAGCACATTCCGCTTAACATTCCCATAGATGAATTACTCCCCTTCCAAGAGTTGTTATCAGTTTACCACAAAAGGAAATAAACGTCTGGAGTAAATCAAAAAATTATTCCAAGGAATGCCATTTTACAGGTCGACATATCAACAGAAATTCAATATCCAAAAGTTCAAAAGAATAAAGTTTGACAGAAAATGAAGTTCTTTGGTGTGTGCCATACACACCCAATAGTGTCATAGTATATTTGACTAAAAACGAAAGGCTCAATTACATCTGGGAGTCTGGCTTACATATAGTTTTTGAAGAAAAGGGCTTACCTGGAGTATGCAGGCCAGATAAAAAAATTTAATTAATTTGTGGACAATTGCTGACAGATTTCAAAACAAACCAAATACCAGCAAAACACATATAGCCAAGTAGATATTAGCAAGGAAAAATGAGAAAAAAAAATAGAAACCTATAGTAATAGACACATTTGTGATTCACGTGAAAAGATGACAAAGAAGTCGTGATTTGTTAATTTGTGATTACCATCAGAGAACATTAATTCGCATCTAAATTTCCACAGCAAAGTCATAATGTTCCAAGGTACAGTTTGGTGATATAACACTCCTTGCATTTGGTCATCTGACCTTCTTCAACCCATTGGGATATCAAGACTATAAGATTTTATTGTTAGAAAACATAAGAAAAAGGTTGTGATATTATAATAATAAAGTAAGCTAACCATCCAAAAAAACGACAAGGAAAATGATACGAGGATACTTACACACTCCGTAAGGCGAATATGCCCAGACATTTAATTAAGTAACACTCTAGGCTGCTCTTATCAGCCACAAAACCATTGCTGGGAGACAAGTCAGAAATTGCTTGTATGTCAGGCCCCTGAGGAATCCAACAGAAACACCCGAATCGCAGGCAACAATCGAAAGCAAAAATACAGAAGAAATAGCAAAATGGATTAAGGAAAGATGCAATAACAAATGGGGAAAGTAAGAGCACAAGAAACTTCTCAGATTAATCCATGCCCGATCCTGTTACAACCTATCGCTTTTTATAGTCTTCACTGAGTTACAGCCAGGGTAAAAGAGCACTGCTTACAGTCATGACAATTACTATTACCAGCAACAGCTAAATACTGATTACATTATCAGCCCTTAGATTCTACAGGAAACTTCATTATCAACTAAGAGCCCTTGGATCCTCATAAACTGCCCAAGTCGCCCGATCTCACTAAAAGGAAGAAACAAGTAAACTGAACCCTCCACCCGTTCTGGATGTTCTTCAACCTCCTGCCATTCGGATTTCTTCAGAGCTCTGACATTGTATCCATGAGAAAATGGTATTTTTCAGGGAGTGCCTTTGCTTGTTGCTGATATTTCCGCTTTGAGAAAACTGATATTATTAAGGAAGCAGTAGAAGCTTCAAGGGAGAAGTTGTTTTCATCAATTTTGGAGAGGTAAGCGCCAGCCCTACTTGTGTCACCTCTCTGCAGTAACTTCCTTACTATAGCATTAAGCATACGGCAGTCTGGAGCACAGCCACTCTTCTCCATGGCTAAAAACAGATCATCAGACGCTTCTACCAACCCTTCTTCTATGAGATTTTCTATCATCAACCTGTAGGTCACAACATCAGGCACTAAACCATTGGTCGAGATAGCAGCAAACAAATCCATGGCTTCATCCTTTCTGCCATGTTTAAGCAAGGCATCAATCATAATATTGAAGGTCCAAGTATCAAGCTGAAAACCAATCGAACATAGCTTCTGAAAAGTTCTGAGTGCCTCACCAACAGAATTATTTTTACAAAGTCCTCCTAGAATTATTTTGAAAGTGATAATATCCAACGGTATTCCACTCTTGATCATCTTGAGATAGAGTTCATTTGCATCAGCAGTTCTTCCAGTCTGAAATAAGCCATGAAGTATAGTGTTGTATGTAACAACATCACACTTAATTCCCTTGCTCATCATTTCTCTGAAAAGAGTTAATGCATCATCTGTCCTACCATTTTTACAGTAGCCATCAAGCAAAGTGCTATAGGTAACCACATTAGGTTTCAAGCCAATTGACACCATCTCATCAAGCAACTTTGTCGCTTCATCCATCTTGCCAGCTAAGCAGTGTCCATCTATTACTGAATTATACGAAACAACATTAGGCTCCACACCTGCATGCACCATCAAGTGAAAGAGATTTTGGGCCTCCACAAGCCTTCCTTCTTTGCAAAGGTTGCTCATTATTGTGTTGAAGAACACTGCGTTGGGACGAATGCCTCTATTCATCATCTCAAAAACTAACTCCTCAGCCTTCTCCCATTTGCCATAGGTGCAAAAGCCATGAATAAGGGTGTTAAAAACAAAGTTGTCAGGAATTAATCCTTCATTCTTCATCTTATTGAAGAGGAAAATAGCATCATCCACTCTACCTGTCTTGCAAAGTGCATCTATTACCGTTCCATAGCTGACTATATTAGGGCTCAATCCGTGCTACCGCATTTTATTAAATATATGCATTGCATCATCAACCATTTTCACGTTAGCGTATGCCCATATCTGTATGTTGAAGACATGATGGTTAGGTGGAATACCATTTCCTACCATCAAATCTAGGAGATCCTGCATTTCAACAAGAGCTCTTTTGGTAGCGTACCCATGAAGCAGAATGCCATAGGTAATAACATCGGGTTTTTGGCCCTTCTCAACCATTAAATCAAATATCTTTCTAGCTTCTGCACATCTTCCGTTCTTGCAAAGATAGTCCAACAGCGAGTTATAAGTAACAACATCTCGTTCAAGACCTTCTCTGGACATTTTACTGAAAATTCTGACAGCCTCTTTCCACTGTCCTGAAGAGCAATATCCATGGAGAAGACTACTATATGTATATTTATTCGGTGTAATATCTTTATCAAACATCTGTTGAAGGACCTCCTCGGCCGTATCCATTGCTTGAGCTTTGCACAGGCCATCAATGATTGAGTTGTAAGTCACAACATTCGGAGAAATCCCCCGATCCCTCATTTCACGAAATAGACTGCTAGCCTTGTCCACCTCACCCTCTTTAGAATAGCCATCGATCAAGATGGTGTACGACACCACATCTGGCATGCAGCTGCCTTCATCATCAACCAACATGTGGAGCAGCTCGAGAGCTTCTTGGCTCCTCTTCTCATCGCAGAGCCCCTTGAGAAGAATGTTGTAGGTGGCGACAGTGGGTATGCAGTCGAGCTCGGTCATTCTCATGGAGTACTATGTCCATGGCCTCACCCACCCTCTTCTTGGCACAGAGACCCTTGAGCAGTTTATTGAAGGCGATGGCGTTCACCAAGATCCTGTCTTAATGATATGGCAAGGCGGTGAAACCAAGGTCCAAGCGGCCCACACGGCAGCAACAGCCGATGAGGATGCCGAGGTACATATGTCGGGAGCCACCTTCTTGGCGCCGCACGGGCCATGCGGTTGAAGAGGGAGACGGCGAGCATGGGCCATCGGCACGGAGGAGGAGGCCGGGCGCGGCCGACGGCATTGAGGAGCTGGTTGTAGGCATAAACCGAGGCTGGCTTGGTTTGCTTGAGCAATTCGTCGAACAAGTTGAGTGCGCCCTGGGGCAGAGGTTTCAGCGGCGCGGTCTCTAATGATCTGCTCCAGCCCGAGTATGGGTGGCGGCCGGCCGCCTCGGCCGCCGACATGTCCGGCGGGAGGAGAGGCAACGCCACGAGGCACGACCGGTGGTGGGCGCTGCGTGCCGCTCGGGGGAGGAGAGGAAAGAACAGCCAGTGGTGGCACCGCCTCGGCCTCTGTATCCGTGGGAGCTCGCGGTCGCCCTCAATGGTGGTGGTGGTGGCGTCGGCGGTGTTGGTTCGGATTGGTGGGGGACGATGGCCGTAGGCCGGGTTGGTGAGGCAGTTCGCATCGCGTGAACCGGGAAGAAAGAATGGCTTTGCCCCTTTTTTTTATTCGTCAAGTAATTACTTGATGAAAAAATTTAGGTGTTTTGTTGATTTCACACAATTTAATATGTGCTGAGATTTATGTATCGCTGTCTTCACCTCAGCGTCCAAGTCTATCAAATGCCATTGTTTTTGGCATTCTAGAGCCCTCGTATCATATAACTTCATAGGACTACTAGTTACAAGCTAGTGTCACGCGCTACGCCGCGTCGTACGAAATTTCGTAGTGTGCATTACGTATCGTGCGAAATTTAGGAAATTCGGTCGCGATGTTGCTTCGCGTTAAATTTTGTTTGACAGATATTTCTATAAAAAAAATTAGGTAATCTGGGTTTTCTTTTAAAAAAAACAGTCTGCTAAAAGCCGTCAGCGAATCTTTGGATTACAAGGAGCTATCGGTGAATTTGAGATTTTTTAAAGAAAAACTCAGACGAACCTAAACGTATTCTTGGTTTTTTCTTTTGCATAATTCCCGTGCAATTTTGATTTTCTAATTTTTTTAAAAAATGGGTTGTTAGAAGTTATCGACGAATCTTTAGATTGCTAGAGCTATCGGTGAATCGGTATTTTTTAGTGAAAAACATAGAGGAACCTAAATATATTTTCATTCTTTGTGTAATTCCGGTTTATTGTGTGTTTTTTTTAAATAGATCGCTAGGACCCATCCATTAATCGTGGATCGTTATAAACGGTCCGCAAATCTGCGGTTCCTGTTTTTGGGAGAAAACAAGCGTTTTTTTTGTTTTTTTTTTGCGTAATTTTGATCTTCTTGCTTTCTTAAAAAAAAGGTCGCTAGAACCCATCGGCGAATCTATGAACTGCTATAAATCATTGGTGAATCAGTGTTTTTTTGTTTTTAGGAGAAAACCACAAATGGATATAAATGTAATCTTGTTTGTATTTTTATTTTTTGCGTTAGGACCCGTCGACAACATATGGGTTGCTATAGACCTTCGACGAATCTGTGTTTTTTTTCAAAACCACGGCTAGCCAGAATAACGCGCTACGTTGCGTCGCGCATGACGATACATCGTGAAAATTTTGAGAAATCTGATTGCATTTTCAGTTTTCATATTTTTTTAAAAAAAATGAGTCAATAGGACCCGTCGACGAATCCATAGGCTGTTATAAAACTTTTGATGAATCTGTATTTTTTTTAGAAAACTGCAGCTAGGACCCGTTTGCGAATTTATGGACCACTATAAACCTTCGACGAATCTGTGTTTTTTTATAAAACCGTGGCTGTTTGTTTTGTGTATATCTGGAAATTTGATTGTTTTTTCAATTTTTGTATTTGTTTAAAAAAATGGATTATTAGGACCCGTCGGTGAATCTATGGGTTGCTATAAACCTTCGACGAATCTTTTTTTTTTTTGAGAAAACCGCGGTTACGACTCGTCGGTGAATCCATGGGTTGCTATAAACCTTCGATGAATCTGTATTTTAACCGTAGAGCGACATAAAGTAATTTTTTTTAAGGGTCCGTTTCGCTAAAAAAACACCCGGAGGCGAATCCATGGGTTGCTATAAATCTTCGACGAATCTGTGTTTTTTTTAGCTGTAGAGAGAACTAATTTATTTAATTTATTTTTTCAGGGTTCGTTCCGCATGAAAACCACGAGGAGGATCTAAATGTAAACCGCTGAGGGATCTAAACATAATTTCTATTTTTTTCGGGTCTATTTTATTAAAAAAAAGTTGAAAGGACCTAAACGTAATTTCTAATTTTTCGGAGGGGCCAATCGCGAGGAGGGACAGGTGGCATGGCTGAATGGGCGTGCTTTCCTTCAGCTTTAATATATAGTACTAGCAATAATAGCGCGCTACGCTGCGCCGTTCTGTATCCGCGTTTAATCTACGGGTTACTATAAACCTTCGATGAATCTGTGTTTTTTTTAGAAAATCGTGGTTGTTTTTTTACGCATTTCGGGATATTTGATCGTTTTTTTGTTTTTTCTGATTGTTAAAAAAAATGAGTCGTTAGGACCCGCTGGTGAATCTATGGGTCGCTATAAATCTCTGGACGAATCTACGTTTTTTTTAAAAAAATCCACGGTTATGACCCGTTGGCAAATCCATAAGTTGCTATAAACCTTCGACGAATCCGTGTTTTTTTTGTCCATGCGTGTTTTATTTAGAAAATTGTGGTTGAATCCGTGTTTTTTTTGTTTTTTTTGTTTGTTAAAAAAAATTGGTCGTTAGGATCCGCCGGCGAATCTACGGGTCGCTATAAATCTTTGGCCAAATCTACTTTTTTTAAAAAAAAACCTCACGGTTATGACCCGTTGGCAAATACACAACTTGTTATAAACCTTTAACGAATCTGTGTTTTTTTTGTCCATGCGTGTTTTATTTAGAAAATTGCGGTTGAATCTGTGTTTTTTTTGTTTTTTTAAAAGAAAAGTGCGGGTTTTTTTATGTATTTCCTTTTTTAAAAGACTACTTAATTCGCGGGCTAATCCATGAACCGCTATAAACCTTCAACGAATCTGGTTTTATCGTTTTTTGGTTTTGTGTTTGCTAAAAAAATGGGTCATTAGGACCCGCCGGTGAATCTATGGGTCGTTATAAATCTTCGAACGAATCTACATTCTTAAAAAAAAAACCACGGTTATGACCCATTGGCAAATCTATAAGTTGCTATAAACCTTCGACGAATCTGTGTTTTTTGGGTGACGAAAACATTTTTCCCGGGTTTTTTGTCTCACAAAAAAATGTGAAGGACCTATCCGTAATATGCAGGGACCTATCCGTAATTTGAACAAACGGAGGGGCTTTTTCACAAATGTCGCAAAATGACAAGTGGACACTCTGGTTGGAGGCCAATTCCTTCGCTTATAATGGGTGCAACCATATATATATATATATATATATATGCTCTCGTACATTGAGAAAACTATCATGTATTTACAAAAAATAAAATTATATTTTTCAGTTGCCTCAAAGAGAGAGAGAATTAGGTAATGGTCCAGCGGGGGATTGGGTTTGGACGAATTAAAAGAGAGTTACAGTTGATTTCTTTTTTACCCCGTAATCCATATGTTGATACGTTGTTTTCTTAAAGAGGAGAAAACGGAGAATGGACCACTAACAATAATTTATATTTATACTAGATCAATGCCTGTGCATTGCTATGAAAAATAAAATTGATAACAAAACATAAAGGTCAAGCAATAAAAGAAAATTGTGCTATAAGATCAAACATCTATTTCTCCCGATTACAAAAGATTTTATGGTTTCTTCTCCGGTATGAATTAAAACCAAATGTATTGTACGTAGCAATATATATTACCAATCTCAAAATCAATAAATCATTTTATCCCTTTTGCAATTTATATTACCAGCTCGCTGCTCTTCCTCTCGCCATGCCCACAAGACGCGTGCTCCTCGCACCGTCGACCTCATCTTCCTCGTCCTCGCTTCGTCCTCGCCATCCACCGCCTTAGGGTGACACGGGCTTTTCCCAAGCACGGCGCCGCCAAAGCCACCGCCATTCCGGACATCATGGCGCCACGCTGTCGCTTCGTGGTGTCCGCCGTCTTCGCTGCATCGTCCGTCGTCCTTCTCGCGCTCGCGTTCTTTCTCCTACCGAGCACGCCATGGCGCGCTGTGGAGTCCACCTTCATCACAGCCCACTTCGTCGCGCATGCTATGTCCGCGTGGTCAGTCACCTCGGAGAAAGGGGCCACTGCCGTCACCCAGCCTTTGCACCTCCACGTCTTCTGGATCACCATCGCCCTCGGCGCCACACTCTTCTCCACTTCGGCGGTGGTCCGCTGCACCGACGGTTCGCTGCTCTTCCCAGATGACCCTCTCGCCTTTGCCGGCCTACTCGTCTCCATGCCTCTGGTGTACCTAGCTATCTCTGGCTTCACCGGCTATGACGCTGGAGCCCATGAAGGTGAATCAGAAAACACCAGCGCCGAGGCGCCCGCCACACCGTTCGCCGCCGCGTCGTTCCTCTCTCTCGCGACGTTCAGCTGGATCAACTCTTTATCTCCAAGGGGTATACCAATGACTCTCTCACCGCCAACGACGTCCCACCGGTGTCACGGCAACTCGCATATTGAAGTTGCCAGACGCTTTGTTCACGCCCAATCGCCAGCGCTGGGTCACGACATCCGGTGGGCGTTGCGCTCTGGCTGTCCTTCTGGCCGTAGTTACTACTGACCGCGACGCTCGGCCTCCTACGCCTCACGGCCATGTACGTCGATCCGTCACTTATTGATCGGTTGTCGAAGTTTATTTGCAATGGGCACGGCATAGGAGATCTTGAATGAATTCCCTTAATTGATTCTGTGAAAACTGACAAAGCATATATAGAGTACAAAAGAAATAATTGGCCGGCTATTAATTACCCCCAATAATCAGGGATTTTGCTATAATAATCAGTCATATTTAGAGAGATATGGCTTATCAAATCAGGAAAGAATAATTAGCTATAATGACCAGCCATTATTGGAGATGTACCCCGAGGGGAGGTAGGAAGAATGGACCGCTACCACCAACTGTAAATTTATATTAGTAGAGATATTAGTTAAAATAAAGATTCTCTAGGCTTTTTGGGCTATCGAGGACGAGCAAATTCCATAGAAAGACGAAAAATAACCAACTAATGAATTTGTTAGAGTAGGCCCAAAGTCCGTGGTTTGGATTTTTATTTCATATTTAGATTTTTTTTCCCTCATAGCATGAAGCATCTCTTTTCCGACTGTTATGAAACCTACCGGTTCGAGCCCCTGCATCCACTAGGTCGGTTGAATCATGAACTAAAAGCAATGTGGCAAACATCCAACGAAAATGCAAAGATCACGGCAACGGCTTCGCCGACCCTGCCCAATTTTCGGCAAAACAAGTTGAGATAATGGCATTCGGATTTGATCACGTGGACACGCTGCACGCAGACACAGGGGGCTAGCTTATATAGTCAAAGAGTTCTAGTTATAGATGATTTGAACTTACAATCTATTTGAATGTAACCAAAAGATACGATAGTTAGAGATATTGAGTTATCTGCAACAGAAACAACCCGAGTGTTTCATCAACATAATTATTTTCACACAACCCTGCTAGAATTATGTTGTACGTACCAATTCCAAGTGTATTCCAATTTTGATCATCTTGAGAAAGAGTTCCTCTGCAGCAGCAGTTCTCCCAGTCCCAGTCTGAATGACCCACACAGTACTGAGCTATAAGTGATAACTCCTGGATTAATTCCCTTGCTCAACATTTCTCTGAAAAGACCAATCCAACAAGTGTAAGGAGGTATATTTGTAATTTTTAACTTTAGCATATTATTTATGTAAATTTTCATTTTTCTAATGTTATTTGAAAAATAATTCATCCAAAGGGTCATGTGAAGGGTGGAGAGCACTAAGAGTGAGGTAAATTGGTGCAAACTAACATATAGATCTAATTTTCCTATAAGAAAACCAATCCAACACAGTACCTTCTGTTAGAACGCGGTATGCTACGCTAGCACAAATTAAAATTTCTACCGCGATAACCGTAAAAGCTACTCGCAAGAAAGGGATCACAGATTGATTACCACTAGACGCTAGCCATGAATCCTTCGCGCTGGTGTAGTGGATCGCTCGCCGTGGATCGCCCTCACGCGGATCGCCCTCGCTGCGGATCGCCCTCACTGCGGTTCGCCCTCGCCACGCCAAGAGCAGCAGCGCCACCACAGCAAATCCACACGCCCCGGATGGAACGCCGGCGTCGGGCGCAAGCACCGAGTCGCAAATAGGGCAATGAGAGGTGGAGGTTAGGGTTCGACGTGAACAAGCACATCCACGCCCACCCTTCCTCTCCTTATATAGCCACGCCGACGAAACCCTAAGCCAGGGCCCATCGTTAAGCCCACGAGGTCCATTAATTACGGATCCAATCCGATTAATGCGCCCCAGCCTGTTAAGTGTATGACCAGAGGTTCATGTACATTTGGACATAGATTCAAAACCCTTTTCCCAATCCAATAGTTGGTAGCGGTTCCTTGCGAGCATGCCAACTCCCAAATGCATATGATCAAATCAGATGGAACCTTTCAAAAGTACTCATGTAATAATCCTTTGCCAAACTATATAAAGATCGAACTCAAGGCTAGAAGTATGTCATCCTTTAATAGTTCAATCCATCTCTCGATCCGTGATATATTAATAAGTTATGATTGACTTCTCAATCACGGCATGGCCATGCACTTCCTTAATCATATCACACGAGTGGCCTAGACATATATCTCCGCTATAATCGGAGTGGCAAATTCCATCTTGATCGCTCACTTCCTCTCGCATGTTTCATAGTAAACATGAAAGCTACCTTTATAACTATCCGGTTAGGAAATAGCGCTTGGTGGTCCCAAGGTAAACTATTACACATGTAGGAATGTGACAATCTCAGGTCTAAGGATCATACATCCACTATGTATGAGATGCATCGATGACATATAAGAATGTAACATTCTCGCAAAGGTCCCATTATGGGTCTATCTAACCCATGTTCTTCATCATGAGTTCACAATGTATTGATGATATCTCCATATCCTATGATCTATGAAACATAATCATCGATCAATACATGTGCTGATCTATTCATCGTTGTCCTATACGATGATATCCGATCAGAGATACTTACGTAATTATATCAATAAGTAGAGAGTTTCATAAACAAGTCACATACTTGCTGATCAATATAATGATATACATTCATTGGACCAATAATCATATTATTATTCATAAGCATAGTCATGTTACAATCATCTATATGACTGCCTCAAGGGCATAACACCAACACCTTGACCTTTCACAAATACATTATACCATCACAAATATTGTTGTCAAATTAATCATTACACATATATAACAAATAGAATTAACATCATGCCAGAACAGGGAGCGGTGACCATTCCATACCGAGATGGTGGTTGGCTGCCGGAAGCATGGAGCTAGAGCCCCTTGAGAAGAGTGCTGTAGGAGACTACACTTGGAGCGCAGCCGGGCTTGTCGGACCACCATGTCCATTACGTTGCTCGTCCTCTTCTCGACACTGAGGCCCTGGAGCAGAGGAGTGAAGGCGATGGCGTTCACCCTAAATCCTGTCTTAACGATGTGGCCGAAGGCAGGGAAACCGAGGTCCAAGCTAGCGGCCCACGCGGAAGCAACAGTCGATGAGGGCGCCATGGGAGCATATGTTGGGAGCCACCTTCTTGACGCCGACTCGGGTCATACGGTTGAAGAGGGAGACGGCGAGGGCGGGACCATCATGCATGGAAGAGGAGGAGGCCAGGGCGTGGGAGACGGCAGTGAGGAGCTGATTGAAGGAGTAAACCAAGACCCGTCTGGTCTGCTAGTGCAATTCATCGAACTGGTGGAGCGCACGCTGTCGGGACAGAGATGTATGATATTTTGTACTAGTACATATAACTAGTGGGCATCGGTTCTTTAAACCCGAAATATTTCAAATTATATTTAGGTCCTTCTACCATTTTTAGAACAGAAAACTCCGGAGTGAGATTTGCGCGGCGTAGCGTAGCTCGTTGTACTATCTAGTAGATCCATCCATAGAAGGTCTTAAAGGTGAGCCACCATCGCTCCTAACTCAGATATTTTTAGGAGTAAAATATGGACACTAAAATATAGTATTTGGCCCTCATTTAATATATTTGTAAAACTGCTTAATAAAATTGTAATAGTGTTAAGATATTCCTCAAGACAAATCTACTTATATTAATTTTACTTGGCCAATCTAAATAATCATAAGGATAGTATTGATCAAAGCTAAAATAATTTAATCACAAGCATCCTGAATTACACTTATTTTTTAGTAAATACAATTTTGGATTGGAGAATTTAAAGATTAAAAAAAGCATGCTCTGATACAAATTATTAGATACATAGAAGACAAAAACTAAAAGAAACGAGTAAATTTCACGAAACTACAAGAATCTTGTACGAACTGTCATAAAACTAAGGTTTTAGCTCTTATTTCACAAAACTACAAATTTAAGAGAGCTTATATCACAAAACTATAAGTTTTAGAATGTAACATTCCTTATAACAGATCTAATAGTGTGGACCCACACAGCAGCCTCATACGCCCTTATTTCTCATTTCACTCATACATGAGGTTGCCATATGGGCCTACACTGTCAGACCTATTACAAGAAACGGTTAATTCTAAAACCTGCAGTTTTGCGATATAAGTTCTTTTAAAATATATAGTTTCACGAAATAGAAGCGAAAACCAATAGTTTCTAATAGTTGAAAAAAAACTGTAATTTTACGAAATTTACTCGTGTGTGTGTGTGTGTGTATATATATATATATATATATATATGTCTCTGAGGCACTGCAGAGTGCTGATTTGGTGCTGCCCTGGCGGAAGTTGAAGGGACTTATCTACACGCCTAGGCTTCGTCCATACTGGACTCCAAAGACTAGTGATTTTGGCATCTCTCCGATGTTATTACCTCGATCTGCGGATGAGTGTATGTAAGATTGCATCACATGTTTCGAATATACTAGTTAGGTACCTGTGCATTGCAACGAAAATTCAATTTACGATAAAAAATTTATTTGCAAAGAGCACTAACATGGCAAAGGTGGGTAATTAAAGAGCAGTAGCAAAGGTAGAGAATTTTGATAAAGCGACGTGAGAAGAAACCCTCACTTTATATCGCTATGGCGATTATCAGCAGGGACCGATCAGAAGCGACAAGCCAAGTCTCTCCACGCCCTAATAACGCCATTAGGCCATTCACAGTGGAGAGTTTCGTTACACGGTTTCCGATAGTGCCACGTCATATTTAGATGTTTGGGTTGATGAATGAAACAACCTCTCTCAATGCACAGTTTCATTTTGCAGTTTCATAGGCATGACATAACATTTAATTGTTGCATGGTGTTGTGATCAACTATGCCATATAAATTGTGTAGCCACTTACAATTATATCTAGCACACTACAATATGGCAACACGGGATCCAGAAAAGGTGTGGAGATGAAACAAATCACTCTCAGTGGGGTTTCATCCCAGTGTCAAAGCACTTGGTAACCGTGTACACCAGGTTTCATCCTCATGAAACTCAACTCTCCTCTCTCCTCATAAATGTGTTGCCATGTCACCACTTTTGTCTATGTGGCATCTCATTTAATGAGAATGAAACTCCCATAAAACTTGCATTGTGAATGACCTTAGACAGTGTCTCGCGCGTTTGGTTGGGCCCACGAAGGCGTCCACACAAGCACTAGGCTTCGGTTCGGTTGGTTCGACTTCAAGTGAGCTCATACAAGGTATATCATCTATCGCATGAAATCTTCTAGAGCCTCTATGAATCACCTTTTGTTACAAGATTAGGGGTGCAATCGGATCGGATTCGGACGGATATCGCTCTTTTCCGTATCCTAAACCATATTTTTTATCGGATTCGGAACCGGATTCGGATAGTGTCGGATACGAATACGGCACGGATACTATCGGTTGCGGATTCGAATCGAATACGGAACGAAATCGATACGGTATCGAATAATTTTATCGGATAACGCGCGAAAACAGATATCGTAAAAAGCACACATATAGTACCGATTAACCAACCGTATGAGTACATCATGCAACAAGATTATCAGAAGTATTATCTGTTAACTAGCTAGTAATTAAGAGGTACTTTCTTTCCGGTTGAACTAATCTGTTAACTAGCTAGTAATTAAGAAGTGTAATACGTGGTCCCGATTTCCTCTCCTAATCACTTTATTCCGTGGTTGAACGAACAAACGGGTCAAGCTAGCAAGCACGCAGTAGGTAGGTGGCAAGCTTTCCACCAACAACGCAATCACCAACTCTGTTCGGTCTCTCCAAGGAGAGCAAAGCCAACGGAGGTCCAACCAGTTCCACGGAATCCGAGACCAACGGCCGGGCCAGAGAATTCTCGGCAAAGCAGCCTCCTCCTCCTCGCCACGTTGAGCCGCGACCGCTTCCTTCCGATGTCAATCAGGATAAAACTACGCTCGATATCCGGCTCGAATTCGGATATATCCGAAAATTTTCTCGAAAATACCGATTTGACGGATAGTGCTTTCCGAATCCGAATCGAATCCAAGTAAAATATCCAAACCGAATCCGAATCCGAAAATTATCCGAAAAAAATATCCGAATCCGATCCGAATCGTCGGTTCGATTCGATTGGTCGTACAAAAATCCGATCCGATTGCAACCCTATACAAGATGCACGGCAAACATATAAAATCAAAGGAACAAAAGATAGAAATTTTACATAGAAAACCCTTTTAGAAAAAAAAACCACGGGCATATGAAAACAATCACTCTATGAGAAGATGTCTACAATGAAGCGTTTGCTTTTTTTATGGACTTAAGGGACATATGTTAGGAAAAACAAGGTCGATACCAATATAAGATCTGAACGACACAAAGAGACAGATGTTTGGTAACGCAGTTCGGCTTGCGCCTACGTCTGCGGGGCTCTGATTATGGGCGCTCCTCCCCAATCAACAATACCGCAGCATACCGGCTACATGGAGCATGGCCATAGCAGGCCACGCCCCCTTCTTTGCCTATACTACTATTGTTAGTCGTTACTTGGGTTACACCAGGGCTGCACCCTTTATATAGAGGACACGGACATAGAGTCCGACTCCCACTCTATCTCCTCCTGCCTATTACAACACAGAGTCCAATTGTAATCCGGCCTACTCGTACACATATTCGACACAAACCCTAACAAACTCCACCTTGATGAATATGGTCCGTCACCTTGAAGTCGTCCCTATTCACGTCGAACCCGCGTACCCGGACTCTGGTTGCCGTCTTTGTAGCTCACGCCAAGCCACTCGGCAAGTCTGATTTGGCCTCAGACCTACCGCCTTTTGGAGTAGAAGCCGCTAACACTGACTCAGTAACTCCACCTGCAACAGCAATCCCTCTCACCATGTAGAGATGAGAACCTATCAACTCTCCAACCATCACAGTCTCGCCGCCCTTCATGATCACCATGGTCTTCCCAGCTCCACCCGATTGGAACATCATCCTCCATCATGTAAGGCCCTGCCGAAATCAGATTTCTCCTTAGCCCTACTGGCACATGCTTCACACCCTGAAGTATCATCTCTGTTCCATCTGTCATCTTGATCTTGATGTCACCTACACCAATGACACGACAACCCGTGCCATCTCCCAAGTAGACTGAATCAAAATCACCAGCAATGTACGAACAAAATATCTCCATCTTGTGTGTTGCATGATAGGAGCTTCCAGAATCTAATATCCACGCTTCACTTGACTGCTTATTTGACACCGAGAGAATTTCACAATTGTCGCTTTCTGAGTCACCTTTAGCCTTTGCCAAATTAGCGCTTCCATCTTTCATTGGACAGTTCCTCTTCACATGTCCCCACTCGTCACATCTGAAACACCGCACACCTTTGCTCTTCCTGTTCTTTTTCCGTGTCCCCTGCCCGCTATCTTGATCACCTCTGATTAGCAAAGCATGGGACGGAGCCTCCTTCTCTGCACTCTTCTTCTTTCTCATCTCATGAGCAAGTAGAGCCGCAGTGATGTCCTCCGTCTTGATGCTATCCTTGCCGCCGTCAGTGCGTGACCAGATGCTCATAGGACTGTGGCAGCGAACATAGAAGAATAATAGCCTTGTCTTCATCAGCAATCTTCACATCTAGCTGCCCTAGATCCGTGACCAACTGATTGAAAACATCCACGTGCTCCTTCATATCAGCATCCTCATGCATCTTCAGCCCATACAATTTCTGCTTCAGATACAGCTTGCTGGTAAGAGTTTTGGACATGAACTGACTGGCCAGCTTATCCCAAATTTCCTTCGGTGTCGACAACCCCATGACATGGTACATGACCTGATCTGAGAGACACAGCCGTATGGTAGCGGCTGCCTGCATCTGCATCTCCTCCCAGTCATCGTTAAATTAATATTATATTGATACATATTAGATTGAAACCATTAATATTATAGAATTGCGAGTGAAAGTGTGCACCATCGTTAAAAACTTCCCAATTTCGCGCTGTGCCGGATGATCTACGCACTCTAGCTCCGAGCATGGGTGACGCCCGGGGAACGCCTCCTGCAACATGTCCGGCTGGGTGGCAGAAAGCTGGATCGGCAGGAGGCTAGGAGCTTCAGCTCACGTGGCAACCAGAGTGGAGAAGAAAGAATGGATCAAGTTGGGCTGCCGGCTGCAAGTGAATTGATGGGGTCGGATCCATCGGGACACACCAACACAAGTGTTGCTGCCGCCGGAGAAGAGGAAGGAGCTGACGAGCAGGTTGAGGACAGGACAAGGGTCATTTACCAAGTGATTTCAAGCAAACAAAAAAATTAAGTAATAGAGGAGTACGGTGGGAATGGCGAAACATAGCTATATTCAAGTTTGGAGTAACATTTTATCAAGAAATGTCTTTTGGGTGACAAATCCTAATCTCTCATCTTTACAATGGAAAATGATCAATCATCCCCTTGTCCTTGAGATTGTAATGTTTTAGCCCAATTAGTTTGCAAAGCTTGATGTGTTATATATACAGTTAGATGAAAAAACGTTAACCCCTTCTCTGGCCTGAATTCACAAGGCAATGCGTTACAGGAGGGTGTTCTTTATGCAAACCGGAGCAGGTGGAGGAGTACGCTGCTATGAATCACCGATCTTTCACGAAGGTGCCGTACCGGCATCAGATACGTATCGGATATCCCAATCCTTCCCGATCCCAGATCGACAAGGATCGATGAAATTTAGTATAAAAAATTAAATAAAAAAAGTTCTGATCCTTCTTCAATGCTCCATCTGTTTCAAAATATAAAGCGTGGTTTGACTTGGCACGGTCTCCTAAACTATACTTTGACCGTTGATTTCTTTTATCCAATATCATTCATACAAACAAAATCACTATCATTACAACGTACTTTCAAATACGAATTCAATGGTACCACTTTTATATCACAAAATCTTTATATAGTTAGACAAATCATTGGTCAAAGATTTCAAAGTTTGAATCATAAAATGCGTGCACGCCTTATATTTTGAAACGGAGGGAGCACTTCACAATCCTCTCCGATGCCTTCAAGCCCATAACACAAAGCCTAAACAAAGGAAAAGCCCATTCCAGCCCATCAATCATAATCTTAAAAATCTATCTCTCCCTCGTAGCCCCCTTCTCGTCGTGCAGCGTAAACTCTCTCGCAACATTCTGGTCCCAACACCGTAAATCGCCTAATTATTATCCTATGTACATTTTTTAATTTTAATACATATATACTCGCCGTTTTGCTGTACCGGTATCATCGCACCGGTATTGTGTATCAGTGATACATAGGTACGTTCCTCTGCAACATCAGAGCTTGCGGGCTCAAAACCCGGCGGAGACAGATGGGGCATCAGGAGATAAAGATGGCGAAGTAGGCGCTCCCGTGGGCTCTCCATGTTCCACTAAAACACCAGAAGGGTCACCACCAATATCGCCGGCAACAACAATGGCTTGGCCTAGCTAAGTAGGAACCATGGTTGTGCTACTGTCGAATCGACCCGAAAAGATATTTGCACTTTAGATAAAATGTTTGCGAAAACAGTTTCTATTCAACTCTGACTGCTCAAAAAACTTTCTGGCATTCATTGTGCACCAAAAGATCCAAAAGTTGAAGACTGCGTCATTGCATCAATACTTCTTTGTCCAGGAAACCACGACAGATAATGCATACCTAAATATTCGCTACCATAAATGTTGCCCAAGCCCAGAAAAAAGAAAACAACACAATTACTTACCAAATTAACAAAAAAGAGAAATGTTCACGCAAACAATGACTACATCACTCTCATTTCATAACAGACATTTTGACCGGTAAAGAACACTGCAACAATGTATGTTTTGTCCACAACAGATAAAGAGGGAAATGAAAGCCACTAGTGACCATACTCCAAATAAACAAACCCAGTTAATTATATGTTGATCAGTGAGCACATTCCGCTTAACATTCCCATAGATGAATTACTCCCCTTCCAAGAGTTGTTATCAGTTTACCACAAAAGGAAATAAACGTCTGGAGTAAATCAAAAAATTATTCCAAGGAATGCCATTTTACAGGTCGACATATCAACAGAAATTCAATATCCAAAAGTTCAACAGAATAAAGTTTGACAGAAAATGAAGTTCTTTGGTGTGTGCCATACACACCCAATAGTGTCATAGCATATTTGACTAAAAACGAAAGGCTCAATTACATCTGGGAGTCTGGCTTACATATAGTTTTTGAAGAAAAGGGCTTACCTGGAGTATGCAGGACAGATAAAAAATTTTAATTAATTTGTGGACAATTGCTGACAGCTTTCAAAACAAACCAAATACCAGCAAAACACATATAGCCAAGTAGATATTAGCAAGGAAAAATGAGAAAAAAATAGAAACCTATAGTAATAGACACATTCGTGATTCACATGAAAAGATGACAAAGAAGTCGTGATTTGTTAATTTGTGATTACCATCAGAGAACATTAATTCGCATCTAAATTTCCACAGCAAAGTCATAGTGTCCCAAGGTACAGTTTTGTGATATAACACTCCTTGCATTTGGTCATCTGACCTTCTTCAACCCATTGGGATATCAAGACTATAAGATTTTATTGTTAGACAACATAAGAAAAAGGTTGTGATATTATAATAATAAAGTAAGCTAACCATCCAAAAAAACGACAAGGAAAATGATACGAGGATACTTACACACTCCGTAAGGAGAATATGCCCAGACATTTAATTAAGTAACACTCCTGGCTGTTCTTATCAGCCACAAAACCATTGCTGGGAGACAAGTCAGAAATTGCATGTATGTCAGACCCCTGAGGAATCCAACAGAAACACCCGAATCGCAGGCAACAATCGAAAGCAAAAATACAGAAGAAATAGCAAAATGGATTAAGGAAAGATGCAATAAGAAATGGGGAAAGTAGGAGCACGAGAAACTTCTCAGATTAATCCATGCCCGATCCTGTTACAACCTATCGCTTTTTATAGTCTTCACTGAGTTACAGCCAGGGTAAAAGAGCACTGCTTACAGTCATGACAATTACTATTACCAGCAACAGCTAATTACCGATTACATTATCAGCCCTTAGATTCTACAGGAAACTTCATTATCAAATAAGAGCCCTTGGATCCTCATAAACAGCCCTAGTCGCCCGATCTCACTAAAAGGAAGAAACAAGTAAACTGAACCCTCCACCCGTTCTGGATGTTCTTCAACCTCCTGCCATTCGGATTTCTTCAGAGCTCTGACATTGTATCCATCAGAAAATGGTATTTTTCAGGGAGTGCCTTTGCTTGTTGCTGATATTTCCGCTTTGAGAAAACTGATATTATTAAGGAAGCAGTAGAAGCTTCAAGGGAGAAGTTGTTTTCATCAATTTTGGAGAGGTAAGCGCCAGCCCAACTTGTGTCACCTCTCTGCAGTAACTTCCTTACTATAGCATTAAGCATACGGCAGTCTGGAGCACAGCCACTCTTCTCCATGGCTAAAAACAGATCATCAAACGCTTCTACCAATCCTTCTTCTATGAGATTTTCTATCATCAACCTGTAGGTCACAACATCAGGCAATAAACCATTGGTCGAGATAGCAGCAAACAAATCCATGGCTTCATCCTTTCTGCCATGTTTAAGCAAGGCATCAATCATAATATTGAAAGTCCAAGTATCAAGCTGAAAACCAATCGAACATAGCTTCTGAAAAGTTTTGAGTGCATCACCAACAGAATTATTTTTACAAAGTCCTTCTAGAATTATTTTGTAAGTGATAATATCCAACGGTATTACACTCTTGATCATCTTGAGATAGAGTTCCTTTGCATCAGCTGTTCTTCCAGTCTGAAATAAGCCATGAAGTATAGTGTTGCATGTAACAACATCACACTTAACTCCCTTGCTCATCATTTCTCTGAAAAGAGCTAATGCATCATCTGTCCTACCATTTTTACAGTAGCCATCAAGCAAAGTGCTATAGGTAACCACATTAGGTTTCAAGCCAATTGAGACCATATCATCAAGCAACTTTGTCGCTTCATCCATCTTGCCAGTTAAGCAGTGTCCATCTATTACTGAATTATACGAAACAACATCAGGCTCCACACCCGCACGCACCATCAAGTGAAAGAGATTTTGGGCCTCCACAAGCCTTCCTTCTTTGCAAAGGCTGCTCATTATTGTGTTGAAGAACACTGCGTCAGGACGAATGCTTCTATTCATCATTTCAAAAACTAACTCCTCAGCCTTCTCCCATTTGCCATAGGTGCAAAAGCCATGAATAAGGGTGTTAAAAACAAAGTTGTCAGGAATTAATCCTTCATTGTTCATCTGATTGAAGTGGGAAATAGCATCATCCACTCTACCTGTCTTGCAAAGTGCATCTATTACCGTTCCATAGCTGACTATATCAGGGCTCAGTCCGTGCTGCCGCATTTTATCAAATATATGCATTGCATCATCAACCATTTTCACGTTAGCGTATGCCCATATCTGTATGTTGAAGATATGATGGTTAGGTGGAATACCATTTCCTACCATCAAATCTAGGAGATCCTGCATTTCAACAAGAGCTCTTTTGGTAGCGTACCCATGAAGCAGAATGCCATAGGTAGTAACATCGGGTTTTTGGCCCTTCTCAACCATTAAATCAAATATCTTTCTAGCTTCTGCACATCTTCCGTTCTTGCAAAGATAGTCCAACAGCGAGCTATAAGTAACAACATTTTGTTCAAGACCTTCTCTGGACATTTTACGTAAAATTCTGACAGCCTCTTTCCACTGTCCTGAAGAGCAATATCCGTGGAGAAGACTATTATATGTATAATTATTCGGTGTAATATCTTTACCAAACATCTGTTGAAGGACCTCCTCGGCCGTGTCCATTGCTTGAGCTTTGCACAGGCCATCAATGATTGAGCTGTAAGTCACAACATTCGGTGAAATCCCCCGATCCCTCATTTCACGAAATAGACTGCTCGCCTTGTCCACCTCACCCTCTTTAGAAAAGCCATCGATCAAGGTGTTGTACGACACCACATCTGGCATGCAGCTGCCTTCATCATCAACCATCATATGGAGCAGCTCGAGAGCTTCTTGGCTCCTCTTCTCATCGCAGAGCCCCTTGAGAAGAATGTTGTAGGAGACGACGGTGGGCATGCAGCCGAGCTCGGTTATTCTGCGGAGTACTATGTCCATGGCCTCGCCCACCCTCTTCTTGGCACAGAGACCCTTGAGAAGTTTATTGAAGGCGATGGCGTTCACCCCGCATCCTGTCTTAATGATATGGCCAAGGCGGTGAAACCGAGGTCCAAGCGGCCCACACGGCAGCAACAACCGATGAGGATGCCGAGGTACATATGTCGGTGCCACCTTCTTGGCGCCGGCACGACGGCCATGCGGTTGAAGAGGGAGACGGCGAGCACAGGGCCATCTCAAGACGGAGGAGGAGGCCGGGCGCTACCGACGGCATCGAGGAGCCTGGTTGTAGGCATAAACCGAGGCTGGCTTGGTTTGCTTGAGCAATTGGTCGAACAAGTTGAGTGCGCCCCTGGCGGAGGTTTCCGCAGGGCGCGGTCTCTAATGATCTGCTCCAGCCCGAGTATGGGTGGCGGCGGCGCCGCCTGGCATGACATGTCCGGCCGGGAGGAGAGGCACCACGAGGCACGACGGTGGTGGGTGCTGCGTCAGCTTGGGAGGAGAGGAAAGAACCGCCATGGTGGCACCGCCGCCTCAGATCCGTGGGAGTCATGGTCGCCTCAATGGTGGTGGTGGTGGCGCGGCGGTGTTGGTTCGGGTTGGTGGGGACGATGGCCGAGGGCTGTGTTGGTGAGGCAGTTCAGATCTAGCGTGAACCGGAAGAAAGAATGGCTTTGCCCTTTTTTTATTCGACAAGTAATTACTTGATGAAAAATTTTAGTTGTTTAGTTGATTTCTCACAATTTAATATGTGCTGAGATATTTATGTATCGCTGTCTTCACCTCTGTGTCCAAGTCTATCAAATGCCATTGTTTTTGGCATTCTAGAGCCCTTATATCATATAACTTCATATAACTACTAGTTATGTGCTCTCGTGCATTGAGGAAACATAATTTTTAAGTAATCAAATCATATCATGTGTTTATAAAAATTAAAGTTACATATTTCAGTTGCCTCAGAGAGAGAGAGAGAAAGAATTAGGTAATGATCCAGCAGGGGAAATGGGTGTGGACGAATTAAAAGAGAGATATAGTTGGTTTCATTTTTATCATGTGATCCATATATTGATATGTTATTGTCGACGTTTGGAAAACAGGTTCCCCGTCGAGCTTATTTGTTGATTGAGGGATCAACCAAAGCCCCTTCCTCTGTGAATCGAAGGATTTGCGTCCGAAGAATGTCGATGCGATGCTCGAAAGGACAATGGACAAAAGATTTTTATACTGGTTCGGGCCTCTCTCGAAGGAGATAATAACTCTACATCCAGTAATCTTGCTATTGCTTGAGTTCTTACAGAGAGGTACGCGCGAGAGTATCAGTATTTTAGTCTGTGTCTTTTCTCAGTCTCTATTGCTCCTCTACACTGATCTACCGGAGGGATTTTTATAGGCGATGATCGTAACTGCACCCGAGTAATGTGCCATTACTGCACTAACAGGGGCTGCAACTGAATCCTTGATTCCCGCCACGTCGTGTCGTGCACATGATGGACTCAAATTGTAGTGGATTTAAATCGTAGTGCAGTTACTGCCACGTCATCATTATGGGCCAAGCATGACCTCTTAATCATGCCCGGGGTCTTCTACCTTCGAGCAAGCATGCTCGGGGATCTGGGGCACATGCTCAGGGACGAGCTTGAGCAAGGTTGAGACGGACCTATGGACCGTCTAAGAGTGCCCCTTAGGGACATCATCCAAGGGCATACATGGTCGGCTGAAAATTGACTGCCGAGGTATAATAGTCTTTGAGGACATCATCCAAGGGCATACATGGTCGGGTTGGTGTGGGACGATGGCCATAGGCTGGGAAAACTCCTCCCGTCGTGGAGGACTTCACATCGCGTGAAGAACTCGACCTTCCTTTCTTTTCGTTTCTTTTTCTTTTTTTTTGAGAGAGAGATGAAGAACAGCTCATGACTGGCCACGTGGACCGGTAAGAAGGAATGGCTTTGCCTTTTTTTTTATTCGTCAAGTAATTACTTGATGAAAAATTTTAGGTATGTTTAGTTGATTTCTCACAATTTAATATGTGCTGAGATTTATGTATCGCTGTCTTCACCTCTGTGTCCAAGTCTATCAAATGCCATTGTTTTTGGCATTATAGAGCCCTTATATCATACAACTTCATAGAACTACTAGTTTTGTGCTCTCGTGCATTGAGGAAACATAATTTTTAAGTAAGTAATCAAATCATATCATGTGTTTACAAAAGTTAAAGTTACATTTTTCAGTTGCCTCAGAGAGAGAGAGAGAGAGAGAGAGAGAGAATTAGGTAATGGTCCAGCAGGGGGAATAGGTGTGGACGAATTAAAAGAGAGATACGGTTGGTTTCCTTTTGATCATATGATCCATATGTTGATATGTTATTTTCTACCAATAATTTATACTAGGTAAAATAGCACGCTACGCCGCATCGTTGGCGTTAGCTGCGCTTATAAGAATCAGTAACGCAATACTACAAACGCTGAACGCGAGAAAAAAATTGTACTAGTATGATATTTTGTACTAGTACATATAACTGGTGGGTGCCGGTTCTTTAAACCCGAAATATTTAAAATTACATTTAGATATGGTTGTTTCTTTAAGCTCGAAATATTTCAAATTTCATTTAGGTCCTTCTACCATTTTTGGAACACAAAACTCCGAGTGAGATTTATGTGGTGCAACAGAACGCAACAGTACTATCTAGTAGATCCATCCATAGAAGGTCTTAAAGGTTAGCCACCGTCGCTCCAAACTCAGATATTTTTAGGAGTAAAAATATGGTCACTAAAATATAATATTTGACCTTCATTTAACATATTTGTAAAACCGCTTAATAAAATTGTAATAGTGTTAAGATATTCCTCAAGACAAATCTACTTATATTAATTTTACTTGGCCAATCTAAATAATCATAAGGATAGTATTGATCAAACTTAAAATAATTTAATCACAAGCATCCCGAACTACACTTATTTTTTAGTAAATACAATTTTGGATCGGAGAATTTAAAGATTAAAAAAGCATGCTCGATATAAATTATTAGATACATAGAAGACAAAACTAAAAGAAACGAGTAAATTTCACTAAAGTACAAGAATCTTCTTCGAATCGTTATAAAACTAAGGTTTTAGCTCTTATTTTACAAAATTACAAATTTTAGGAGAGTTTATGTCACAAAACTATAAGTTTTAGAATGCACCGTTCCTTATAACAGGTCTAATAGTGTGGACCCACACAGTAGCCTCATGCGCCTTTATTTCTCATTTCACTCGCACATGAGGCTACCATATGAGCCCACACTGTCAGACCTATTATAAGAAACGGTTAATTCTAAAACCCGCTATTTTATGATACAAGTTCTCTTCAAATTTATAGTTTCACGAAATAGAAGCGAAAACCAATAGTTCCTAATAGTTGAAAAAAACTGTAATTTTACGAAATTTACTCGTAAGAAATATATATATATATATATATATAATCTACTCCCGGAGTAATTACTCCCTATGCCGTATCTCACAATGCATGGGGTATCTCAAATGTATGGAGGGTATGTACACATAGTATACGAGTATATAAGATCATCTAGGTGGTATGTACATTTTTTCAGAGGTGGTATATATATTTTTTGGACATACTCCTTTTTATGTGCATATATGAAGGTATTTGCAAAATATGCTAAAAATTATGGACTCCCTTGCAATTTTTTCATAAGGTTCACATTGGAGTATCTTATAATTATTGTATGAGTATACCCAAAGTGATAAAAGAGTATTTCAAGTTCGTTTAGGTAGTATTTCAAAGATGGGAGTAACTACAATTGGAGTAAAAGATATTTTTCATATATATATATATATATATATATATATATATGAGGGTGCTGCCCTGGCGGAAGTTGAAGGGATTTACCCAATCAATGCCTAGGGTGCACTTATCTACACGCCTAGGCTTCGTCCATACAGATGTAAGATTATCTTCAGCGGTATCCTTTCAGCCTCTAAATTCCTTCGCATGCATATCCCAAGCACTCTAACGAATTCCCTTCACGATTCCCTTCGGAAGTGATTTGGAGGGAGAATCTGTTCAGAAAGAGATTCTCTCTCCAATCTCTATACAAAACCCTTCGAGAGGATGCTGCTGGAGATGATTGAAATAAAAGGAATAAAAATGGGGAAAGGAATGAGAGAAGAGAAAGGAATGAAGGGAAATTGCTGGAGATAGTCTAATACCGAAGATGGTGACCGGACTCCAAAGACTAGTGATTTTGGCATCTCTCCGATGTTATTACCTCGATCTGCGGATGAGTGTATGTAAAGGAAACTCCAGCAGTGTCGCTATCCCACTCTGTATCTCTAAAATTTACCGATTCCGCGCACTGTTCAGCCTCCAGGAGCTTCGCTGTCCCATTCCCCAAATCTTGCGAGAGGAGAGAGGCTCGCTACATCTAGCGAGCGCCCCTCCGCTCGCTATCCGGCGGCCAGTTCACGCGAGCGCAACGGACTCTTCAGCTCGAGAGGAGGGAGGAGGCGGAAGCAAGGCAAAGGGCGCGGGCCGAGGCTTTGGGCTTTATGCGATCATGAGGAATTCTTCAGCTCGAGGGGAGGGAGGAGGTGGAAGGAAGGCAGTAGCGTGGAATCTCTTCCTCTTCGTCGGCAACCGAGTGAGGCTTCCTCTCCTGCGGTGTGGATTTGTCTCCCTGGTGCGGCTTCTGCTCCCCCAGTGCGGCTTCTTCTCCCCCAGCGCTCGTGTGCTCATCCTGCTGCAAGGTGAGCCCCGTTGCGATTTGCCCCTGTCTCTTCCATATTCTTGCAGATCTGGCCATGTAGATGTGTTCGTACTTGAGCATTTGTGATAACACAACGAAGGATGAGTGAAATGAAACTAGATTGTCACTTGCTATTCTTCGTTCCCAGCACCTGAGCCAGATTCAGGTTTTGGGAGATCACACTGAATGATTCCTCGAAATTTTACATGAATGGCAATGTTGATCAGATAATTAGGGATCTGGCAAATGTAATCCATAGAAATGCAATTCAAGAAATTAATTTCAATTAGAGTTTCAGAAAAAATAACAATGCTTTCAGTGGGATCCGAAGGTTAGTTCTTGCGGTGGATCTAGTTTATTGTTAGATTTAAGCTCCAGGTTGTGGTTTGTTGTGGAGTTCGATAGTGAGTGGAGTCTGGAGTTTGATAGTGATTTCCTTTAGAATCTGGGGTGCAAGGGAGACCGGAAACTTTGAAATTCAGCGTGGTGGGCTTGAAACTTCTATAGATATCAGATCATGTTGTGTGTGTTGAGTCAATGAAACTTTGAAAATTTTAACTTCGTGTATTTGGAAATGCTGACAGGTAGTGTGCTCAATTTACTTACTTGGCACTAAATTTGACAATTTTCTCTTCGGATTCTTTCATACATAAGTTACTTATGTGATGCTTCTTTAATTTAGAAAGCTTTCATTCAAAATGATCTCCCTGTATGCACTATCCCTTCATATGACTGATCAATAATCTGTGCATATTCTCATATCTCTTAACTTACTGATTTCATTGAATGTAATTCACCTCCTCAGGTTTTGCTATTTAAACTACTCTGGTTTTGTGGCTCTTCCAAGTTTACTGATATTTGTGCTGATTCGTTGGAGAAAGTAAGTCAACTTACTGCCAGTTTGATTACTTCTCTGTGAATGCCAAGGGTGAAAGCATCTAGGCCCCCCAAAAATTACTTTGTGGTTTTGGAAATTAATGACAATCTCTCTCAGGAGACTAACATGTGTGTTGAGTATATTGAAATAGGTTAGTCTCAAGATTTGGTAATCGTGCAAGCATGGAAATAGTGAAAAAGAGGATCAAAGTGCAAATTCAATCCAAGGTAATATCTCTAAGGACATTTTTCTAGTTATTTTACCGATCTCGGAGTTTGGTGAAAAGATTGGATTGCTAGAAATAGGGCCGTACTATTAAGAGGGGTTTGATGTTTTTGTTTGAAGTTGTTATTAGTGTCTAAAGGCTCAAAATTGGTCAATTGCACTCATACACAAGCATATAGAACTCCATAAGTTAATGCATTGAAAAACCAAGAAAGGATGTCTCTGAAACCAGAAAAGGCAGTGTTACCGCTCATAGCACACCGACCCTTCCCCCGGTGTGAAAAATCCAGAGGCTCCTTTTGAAGTCCAACAAGCGGTGGTAAGCCCATGGTAGCCCGGTGCTACTGGTGGCGGTAGCACCGTCCTCCACCCTGTCTGAATTCAGAGAACACCTTTATGTGAAAAAGGAAAATTGAAACCCGTGCTACGGGTCCTACATGGCGAGTAGCACCGACTTCTCAAGAACGGTATGTCGAACATTAATCGCTTTGACATCCCTGGTTGAACTCCGGTGCACCGCCCTACATGGGCGGTAGCACCGGAAAATCTGGTTGAGTGCATTTTAAGTGGTTCAACGGCTAGTTTTCGTGGATGGGGGTATAAATATCCTCCACCTGCCATCTACAGCACTTCTTGAGCACTATTGAGCATACTTGAGCTATAGCAAAAGTGTTCTCCTCTTCCTAGAGCATTCAATTCACATTAAGTGCTAGAGAAGAGAGAAAATTGAGTGTTGCATTTAGTGTGAGCCATTAGACACTCAAATCGACTTCAAGCAAGCGTCAAACTTGTTACTCTTGGAGGTTGCCGCCTCCTAGACGGCTTGGAGGCGTGAAGCTCCGGTGATCTTCACAAAGAAGTGTGTGTGAAGGCCCGGACGGTTGTGAAGGCAAGGAGCTCGCCTACCCGGAGCGGGGAAGAGCTACCACGAGTGATCGAGGAAGGCTCAAGCAAGTGGAGCCGGCTTGAAGGATTTCAAGTCACCTCAACGTGGAGTAGGGGAGACCGGCAAGTCTCCGAGACCACGGGATAAAATCCACGTGTTCATTGTTTGCGGTTTGCGTGGTTTTCACTCTTACATTAATTCTAGCAAATTGATCATCTTTGTGCAATACTTGTTTAGCTATTGATATACTTGAGTAGGGACATTCTTTTGTGATCACTAGAATTGTTAAGTATTAAAAGTGCCAAGATTGTCATTCGGAATTAGTAATTATTAAATTTGATTTTAGTGATAGAAAATTTAAAAACCTCCTATTCACCCCCCCTCTAGTCGGTATCCTTGATCCTACAAGTGGTATCAGAACGAGGACTCTTTATTCGGCTTTACCGCCTAAAGAGTAAGGATGGTTAGTGATGGGGTGTCAATAGGCAAGCGCCATTTTTCGATGGCACTAATTATGCTTATTGGAAAATTCAGATGTGTCCGTTTATCTTAAGGCCATGAGCCCAAGCATATGGAGAATTGTGGATGAAGGTTTCGCCACGGGCACTAATCCACCACTAACAATGGAACAAGAAGAGCGAAACAAGGCAAAAGGAAGCTTTTCAAGAAATTCCAAAAGGATGGCAAGAGTGAAGCTCATATTGGAGAGTGGGATTCCGAAGAAGAGTACTCGGACTCCGACTCATCCGAAGAAGAAACTCCTTCAAAGAAGAAGGGTCTTGCCAGTATCGCCATCAAGGAGGCTTCATCACCATTCGTCACTCCTTTATGTCTAATGGCTAAAGGAGAATTTAAGGTAAATTCAAATGAAGATGATGAACCTTCATATGATGAGTTAATGGACATGCTTGAAGACTTAAATGAATATCTTGGCAAAGAGAAATCAAAATTTAAGGTTTTGAGAAAAGAGTTTCTTTCTCTAAAAAATTCTTATGAGGAGCTAAAGGAAGCTCATGAGGTTCTCCTTGCCAAGGACCATTCAAAGTCCTCAAAAGATATTGGTATTGAATGCAACATTATTAATGATTTGCCTAAATTAAAAATTAACTCATGTTGTGTTGCAAAATCAAGTATAGCTACGTCGTGTGATGATTTAGTTAATATATCATGCTCTAGTGTTAACTCATGTCATGAAAACTTAATTGTTGAAAATAACGAACTTAAAGAACAAGTAAATAAACTCAACAAAAGTTTAGATAGATGCTTTAAGGGTAAGGATACCCTAAATAAAATCTTGGGTAGTCAAAGATGTTCTTACAATAAAGAAGGATTAGGATATGTCTCTAAAAAGAACAAGAAAATAAGTAACAAGGCTCCTCGCTTTGTGAAATCAAATGGTAAATTTTGTTGTAAATGTCATGATGTAGGACATTTAGCTATTGATTGTTCATTAAGTAAAGCATCCAAAGAAAATATTCATGACTCTTGCTATGTACTTAAAAGAGATAGAAATGGTAAAGTTTTTGCTAAGTTTGTTGGGACCCCGATAATTGGCCAAAGAAAGAAAGCCGTTTGGGTTCCTAAAACCTTGGTCACTAACCTCCAAGGACCCAAACAAATTTGGGTACCTAAAAGTGCTTGATTTTATTTTGTAGGTGAACTACAAGACCGGTGGACGGCATTGGGTGCTAGATAGTGGATGTACCCAACATATGACCGGCGACTGGAAAATGTTCACCACATTTGATTCGAAAGTGGACAACATGACAAGATCACTTTTGGAGATAATAGCAAAGGAAAGGTACTGGGATTAGGTAAAATTGCCATATCAAATGATCTTTCCATTTCTAATGTATCTCTAGTTGAAACACTAAATTTCAATTTACTTTCCGTTGCACAAATATGTGATCTTGGTCTTGTTTGTAGCTTCTCTAAAAATGGTGTTGTTATTTCTAGAGAAAATGATAATTCTTTAGTATTTAAAGGTTTTAGATTTGAAAATTTGTATTTGGTTGATTTCACCTCAAATGATTCATGTCTTCAAACTTGCTTAATGGCAAAGACATCCTTAGGGTGGTTATGGCATAGAAGACTAACTCATGTTGGGATGATTCAACTCAAAAAGCTTTTTAAAAATGATTTAGTTGTGGGCTTGAAAGATGTGAAGTTTGAGAAAAATAAACTTTGTAGCGCTTGTCAAGCCGGCAAGCAGGTGGCTAGTTCTCATCCTTCGAAGAGTATCATGTCCACATCTAGACCATTAGAGCTCTTACATATGGATTTGTTTGGCCCGACAACCTATAAGAGCATCGGGGGTAATTCCTATTGTTTAGTCATTGTTGACGATTATTCTAGATATACTTGGGTATTCTTTCTAAATGATAAATCCGAAGCCTCCGAAATTTTTAAAAGGTTTGCAAAAAGGGCTCAAAATGAATTTGATTTCAAAATAAAGAAAATTCGTAGTGATAATGGTTCCGAATTCAAGAATACAAGAATTGAAGATTATTGTGATGAACTTGGAATAAAGCACGAACTTTCCGCAACCTACACTCCGGAACAAAATGGAGTTGTAGAACGGAAAAATCGGACATTAATTGAAATGGCAAGAACAATGCTTGATGAATATAGCACTTCCGATAGTTTTTGGGCGGAAGTCATTAATACCGCTTGCCATGCTACAAATAGACTTTATTTGCATCGACTTTTGAAAAAGACTTCTTATGAACTTCTTGTTGGAAGAAGACCGAACATTTCTTATTTTCGAGTTTTTGGTTGCAAATGTTATATTTTGAAAAAGGGTGTTCGGCTCTCTAAATTTCAAAGTCGTTGCGATGAAGGCTTCTTGCTTGGTTATTCCTCAAATAGCAAAGCTTATCGAGTTTTTAATAAAAATAAAGGTTTTGTAGAGGAAACGTGTGATGTTGAATTTGATGAAACTAATGGCTCTCAAGAAGAGCAAGAAAATTTGGATGATGTAGGTGAAGAAGGGCTAAGAGAAGCAATGAAAAACATGACTCTTGGAGAAGTAAAGCCGGAAGTAGACAAAGAGGATCAACCTTCATCCACTCAAGTTGAGCCATCCACCTCCATCACACCAAGTCAAAATCAAACCATCGATGTGGACGAGAAGGACAATGATCAGCAAGCTCAACCTCTACCTCAAAGAATTCATCACGGTCTCTCCAAAGATCATCCAATAGATCAAATATTGGGTGACGTGAGTAAGGGTGTTCAAACTCGATCTCGTGTTGCTTCCTTTTGTGAGCATTATTCCTTTGTATCATCATTTGAACCTACTCACATAGATGAGGCACTAGATGATCCGGATTGGGTAAATGCAATGCATGAAGAACTAAATAATTTTGCCCGAAATGATGTTTGGACTCTAGTAGAAAGACCTAAGGAACATAATATAATTGGCACAAAATAGGTCTTTCGGAATAAGCAAGATGAAAATGGTATAGTTATTAGAAATAAAGCTAGACTAGTGGCGCAAGTTTTCACTCAAGTTGAAGGGTTAGATTTTGGTGAAATTTTTGCACCCGTAGCTAGATTAGAAGCAATTAGGATCTTACTTGCTTTTGCATCTTGTTTTGATATCAAATTATTTCAAATGGATGTAAAGAGTGCGTTCTTAAATGGACAAATATCTGAATTGGTATTTGTAGAACAACCACCCGGTTTTGAAAATTCTAAATGTCCAAACCATGTGTATAAACTTTCTAAAGCGCTATACGGTCTTAAGCAAGCTCCTCGAGCTTGGTATGAGCGACTTAGGGATTTTCTAATCTCAAAGGGATTCAAAATTGGGATGGTTGATACAACACTCTTTACAAAAATAATTGATGAAGATTTCTTTGTATGCCAAATTTATGTTGATGATATCATTTTCGGTTCTACTAATGAAGATTTTTGAAAAGAATTTGGCGATATGATGTCTAGGGAATTTGAAATGTCGATGATTGGAGAATTGAGTTTGTTTCTCGGATTTCAAATCAAGCAACTCAAGAATGGGACATTCGTAAACCAAACCAAGTACACTAAGGATTTACTTAAAAGGTTTGGCATGGAGGACGCAAAGCCAATCAAGACTCCAATGGCTTCAAACGGGCATCTCGACCTAAATGAGGGAGGTAAACCGGTAGACTTAAAACTTTATAGATCTATGATTGGTAGTTTACTTTATCTCACAGCATCTAGGCCCGATATAATGTTTAGTATTTGCATGTGTGCTCGTTTTTAAGCTTCTCCTAAAGAATGTCATTTAGTTGCCGTAAAGAGAATTCTAAGATATTTAAAGCATTCCTCAAATATAGGGTTATGGTTTCCTAAAGGTGCTAAGTTTGAGTTAATTGGATATTCGGATTCGGATTATGCGGGTTGCAAAGTGGATAGGAAAAGCACCTCCGGAAGTTGTCAATTGCTAGGTAGATCTTTAGTTTCATGGTTTTCCAAAAAGCAAAATTCCGTAGCCCTATTCACCGCCGAAGCCGAATACATATCCGCCGGTAGTTGTTGCGCTCAATTGTTATGGATGAGGCAAACTTTAATGGATTATGGAATAAATTTCAAAAAGGTGCCTCTTTTGTGTGATAATGAAAGCGCCGTCAAAATAGCAAATAACCCGGTCCAACACTCAAGAACTAAGCATATAGATATCCGCCATCACTTCTTAAGAGATCATGTTGGTAAAGGCGATATTGTAATCAGTCATATTAGAACTGAAGATCAATTAGCGGATATTCTAACAAAACCCTTGGATGAAGCACGGTTTTGTAAATTGAGAAATGAATTGAATGTCATAGATATCTCTAATGTGGCCTAAATGATTGCATCTAAATAGTTTTCATTTTTGGTGTTTGTTGGTGTTTAACTGATCTTTGCTTTTTTAAAACATGTCACACATTAAGGGGGAGTGTTATGCATGTTACATATATATATCACATTCCCTAAAAGTGAAAATATCAAAATTAGTGCTATTTATCTTCAAAAGGTGAACCTAGACTCTTTTAGATCAAATTATTTGAAAATAATTTATTTTAGCTTAATAAAGTGCAAGGTTTCTTAAAATATCATTTGTAATGTATTATAACCTAAATCTCATCTTTTGTAACTACAATCCTAGTATTCTCTCTCTATGTTGAAAATATAAAAAAGGGGGATTTTGACAAAGACTTTGTTTTTCATCAAAATACCTTCACCCAAAACCTTGGTCTATATTGACCTAATCTATTGCACTAAACGAGTTTTGTCTTTTGGAACTAGATTCTCATAGTGCCTAGCTCACCAAAAGATATTTGTTTAACTCATACATGTAAATGAGCTCTACCTTCGCTAGTTAAGTTCATTGTCCTAAAGACACCTTCATGAATCATTTTGAGGCTCATTCCTTGTGATTTATCTTGAAATCTAATCTATTAGTTGTGAATTGTAATTAGAATACTCATATATATCATTCAAATCTTTTGTATTGTTTTTGAACCTTCTCTTGGTCTCTTTTGGGTTTTTTTCTGCTTTTTCACTGTCAGTTGTCAAAGTTCGTGAGCACCGCCTCCTGCACCAAGCAGTAGACCGGTGGCAGTGCTACTGCCCGCCATGAGAGCACCGGATTTGTCGGGTTTTGGGGCATAAACTCAGCTCGGTGCAACCATTCCCCTTCTTCCTCTCATACCGCCTCTTGGTTCTTTCTCTCTCCACTCGGTTTTCATTCTCAAAATCCTGCGAAGAAAAAGGAGCTTTCTCCATCGAATCTTGATCCCCTCTTCATCCTCATCTCAAAGGTATTATCCTCCTCCTGTTTCTTGGTCTCCTCATGCCCTAGATCGTTCTCATTCCGTTTCTAGGGTTCTTGTGTGAATGTGAGAATCATGTGCTTGTCTTGAGTAAAAACATTGATTACATTGGAATAAGATTGACTGTCTAGATCATCTAGTACCATTACTAGACTACCTTTGTTGAGATTCACAATCAATGGATGATCTAGGGTTAATCATCTCGGGCAGCCAGTGCTACCGGCCCTCATGCGGTAGCACCGCTCCAAACCCGGTGCTACTGAATTACCATGGGCGGTAGCACCGGGATAGCTGGTCTCTTGAGCACAAATTCTCACATTTAGCACCATTAATCCTCTAGGGTGTGCATTTCCTTGATATTACTCCTTTGGTCTTACACCTTGACATTTCTAGACATCATGTCTACCGTTCGTGGAAGGGGCTCTTTTAAGAAGGTTGCTCATCGCGGTAAACTCAAATCTTCAGCCGCTCCTGACTTCGATGATGAGCAACCAATTGCAGCGAGGCTTGTCGAGATCAAGAAGAAAGGGCAGCAGGACCAAGGTGGCAGCTCTAAGCAGAGGAAGAACAAGCAACCTGTTAGTGAATCAAGTGCCTCCAGCTCAGAAAATGAGGATATGGATGTTGATGAGGAAGAGGACGAGGGGACAGAAGAAGAAAACTTTGCTGATTTTGATCCCTCTACCGACATTAAAAACATCAAAGGTGACACCTTCTACTCCTTGAGGCAAGCTAATCAATATCTTTTGCCTAGGAGTGCCACTAAGGACAAATTTAGAACGCTATTTCAACAAAAGGTCTATTATGAGGTTTATATGCACAAGAAATTTGCTGATCACAAATGGGTTAATTGGGATCACATTAGAAAAATTCCGCTGTTTGTTGGTGTACCTGAGTTATTTCAAGGAGCTGGATTAGCGGACTTTGTGAGTATGAAGTGTGATTATAATGATGACATGATTCGACAATTTTATGCCACTCTTTATATCTCCGAGTCATATGATACAATCACATGGATGACAGATACAACTCAGCACTCAGTCACCAGGGAGGAAGTTGAGGAGGCATGGGGAGTGTATCTAAATGGATATCCCAAGATTCATGATGACATAGTACTTCCCCTTGCTAGGCAGTTTGAGTTTTATGACCCTGCAGCCGCAGTTAAGCGGCCAGGTACAATGGAGCATCTTCTATCCTCCTCGAGTCTCATTAATAGAATAATCAGAGTCACAATCCACCCCAAGAGTGGAAATTATGATGAGATAAGGGGATATGCCTGGAATATTATGAACAAAGTCATGTACAAGCACAAGTTTGATGTTGTAGATTTCATAATCAGAGAGATGGCTTCTTCTGCCTGCGACAGAGGTAAAAGAATTTACTTTGCTCCATTTATCATGATGATTATTAAGAGAGTGACTGGATACAGAGGTGGATGTGGGTGTCCTCATAAGCCCTACAGACCTCGAGAGGCAGCTCCACAGACCATCACGAGAGAGGCTTCTTCCTCAGCAGCCAGGAGGCCCAGAGCCTCGGGATGTTCCTCGATCGCACAAGAAGAGCTCCTCAGGAGCAATTCTTTGAAAATCTAAGGAATGACATGATGAACAGCCTTGCGAGTCTCAGAACTGATATGATGGACAACTTTGCCAACGTCAATGCACATCAGGCTCAATCTCGTCAGGCCATTGAGGAGATTCGAGGGCGAATAAATTCCATTGACATCAATATCGACGAGCTTCGTACTTCATTTCAGGATTACCGTGCTCAGCAGGTTCCTCTTTCCTTTCGTCGATATGGGACTCGTCGCTCTTCTCCTCCTCCGCTGCCGCCGCCACCTCCATCATCGTGAGCTCCATTGCTTGAAGAACCTTTTTTGGCACTTGATGCCAAAGGGGGAGAAATTGGAAGAAATCAAAGAAGCTGAAGCTCCTCTCTGAAGATTCTCCGAAGACTAACTTACTTTATACCTTGTGGTTGTTATTGTTGTGTTGGACTTTGTTTTGTTGGACTTTTGGCTGACTTTTGGCTGTCCTTTGGAATGCCTTTGGATACATTAATGGTTGAATGCCTATGGATAAATTAATATATTGTTATTGTCTTTTCTTTATGGCTCTTGTGATAATATTACAAATGCTCATATCCTGCTTCATATTATTGTTTGTCCTTCATGGGTTCCAAATATCTAGCAAAACTATGTCAAAATTCTTTGTGCGCTTTATTTCTTATTCCCATGCACATGTTTAGGGGGAGTTTTAAATAGTACTTTGCTTAAAATTTATTACTCAAATTATCAAGAAGCAAAACCCTATTTAAGACTAGCTCCTGGGTATCCAACACATTTTGTTGTTGCATGCTCAAAACAAATCAAAATTTCTTCCATATATTTAAGATTGTCATCAATTACCAAAAAAGGGGAGATTGAAAGCATCTAGGTCCCCAAAAAGTATTTTGTAGTTTTGGTAATTAATGACAATCTCACTTAGGAGATTAACATGTGTGTTGAGTATATTGAAATAGGTTAGTCTCAAAGAATTGGTGATCGTGCAAGCATGGAAATGGAGAAAAAGAGGATCAAAGTACAATTCAATCCAAGGTAAATACTCTAAGGACATTTCTCTAGTCATTTTACCGATCTCGGAGTTTGGTGAAAAGATCGAATTGCTAGAAATAGGGTCGTACTATTAAGAGAGGTTTGATGTTTTGTTGGAGTCGTTGTTAGTGTCTAAAGGCTAAAATTGGTCAATTGCACTCATACACAAGCATATAGGACTCCATAAGTGAATGCCTTGAAAAACCAAAAAGGGAAGTCTCGAAACTGTAAAAAGTGGTGCTACAGCCATGGTACCATGGTATTGCTACTGGAGTGGCGTAGTAACCGATCCTTAACCCTGTAATAATTCCAGAGACTCTCTGTTTTGAATCCGGTCCAAATGGTATATCACCCATAGTAGCCCGGTGCTACCAGTGGCGTAGAGTAACCGCCCTCCACCCGTTGTTTTAATTCCAGAGAGTGCCTTTGCGGTGGAAAAAGAAAAATGGAAACCCGGTGCTACCGGTCCTACATGGGCGGTAGCACCGGACTTCCTACGCAACGGCTATGTCAGAGCATTAACTACTCTGACATCCCCTCGGGGTTGAACCCCGGTGCTACCAGCCCTACATGGCGTAGAGCACCTAAATACTGGTTTAGTTAGGTTTAAATGCTTTAACGGCTAGTTTTCGTGGATGGGGTTATAAATACCCTCCACCCGCCATCTACAAAGACTCTTGGGCACTATTGAACACACTTGAGTCAGAGTAAAGGTTCCTCCTCTTCCTAGAGCATTCAATTCATATTAAGTGCTAGAGAAGAGAGAAAATTGAGTGTTGCATTTAGTGTGAGCCTTTAGACACTCAAATCGACTTGAGCAAGCGCCAAACTTGTTACTCTTGAGGTTGCCTCCTAGACGGCTTGGAGGCGTGGATTCGGAGATCTTCACAAAGAAGCTTGTGTAAAGGCCTAAAGGCAAGGAGCTCGCCTACCCGGAGCGGGGAAGAGCTACCACGAGTGATCGAGGAAGGCTCAAGCGAGTGGAGCCGGCTTGAAGAAGTTCAAGCCACCTCAACGTGGAGTAGGGAGACCCAAGAAGTCTCCGAGACCACGGATAAAAATCCACGTGTTCATCATTTGTGGTTTGCGTTGTGTTTTACTCTTGAATTATTTCTAGCAAATTGATCATCTTGGTTCCATACTTGTTTAGCTATTGAAATATTCGAGTAGAAATATTTTTGGTAATCACTAGAATTGCTAAGTATTAAAATTGCCAAAATTGTCATTCGTACTTAGAAATCATTAAACTTGATTTTAGTGATAGAAAATTTAAAAACCTCCTATTCACCCCCTCTAGTCGGTATCCTTGATCCTACAATTGGTAAACGTGATGATCATCAATTTAGAGATGATGAAAATATCGAGAGTAGTGACTAGTGGTATTCCTGTTATGCTTTTAAGACATATTAATGTTTAGTATATTTGCTTTTAAGACCTATTAATGTTACTATTACATGTCTTGTAAGACCTATTAATGTTTAGTGGTATTCCTGTTATGCTTTTAAGACCTATTAATGTTACTTTTACATTTGTTGTTATGTACATCTACTTTTACAGCTTGTACAATATGGATGACTTCTATACTAAATGCATATGCGAGGGGGGAAGTGAAATACGTTGGGATGAAAGCCTAATTGGGAGCGACCTTCCCGGTTGACCGTTTCGAGTCCCAAATGAGAGCCCACAATAAAAGATCAAAAAAAAATTCAGAGAATGAAGATAATATGTTGGTATCGGCATGGCTGAATGTTAGTTTGGATCAAGTGCAAGGGACCCAACAAACTCGTACCACATATTGGAGTAGAATACATGATTACTTCCACGAGAACAAGAATTTCTCTTCGGATCGTACTCAGAACTCACTTATGCACCGATGGTCAGCTATTCAAGAACATGTTAACAAGTTTTGTGGATGTTATGACCGCATTGAGCGTAGAAGGCAAAGCGGGATAACAGAGCAGGATAAGATTGGTCCATGTCCCTTTTTTTATTAAAGCTACATATGTTGTGTCCATATTAATAAGGTACCCGTTCTTTCTACAAATTGTCCATGCTAAAGCATTATATCAAGAAGAAGAAGGGTGATTATTTGCATACTTGCATTGTTGGAATATATTACACCATCCATCCAAATTTGGCTCATTTATCTCGTAAAAAGCAAAAAACATCGCCTAATGCTTCTCCGAGTAGTTCTAGTCCTATAAGCTCTAATGCAAGTCATTCTCATGAAGATGCTCCCACCGCGGTTGAAGAACTTCGTAAGGCCAACGGGTAGGAAGGCGAGAAAGAGCAAGATGTTGCGTGGTAAAGCTTCAGCTGAGAGTGGTGCAACAGGTTCACTCTACATGGAAGCATTGGAAAACTTTAGGAAAGAAATGGAGCTTATCAAAGAGCAGAAAAGGGAAGAGCGATACGAACGATCGTTTGCGCAAGAACAGGAGAGGCTTGAGATAAAAAGAAATGAGGTTGAATTGAAGAGAATGGTCGAAGAAGAGAGAATTATGAGCGTTGACACTAGTCGCTTGAGTGGGCCACAACAACAATACTACTTGTCCTTGCAGAATGATGTCATGACTCGAAGATGTAATAGGTCCGGTTGAGCACTAGTTATGATGTATGAACTAATTTGTTGGAACCTTTTGTGGTACTAAACTATGTTATGCTGCAATATATGTATGCACTATTTCGGATTTAAATTTAGCTGTTTGAATTTACCGGTGAAAAAACGGTTGCATGTCCATACAAATTCAATATAATTCAATGTCGGCAAGTGACTTAAAACTGGAAAATCGCATTCATAGTTGAAGTGCATAAACTGGTACATCATAGTTGAAGTGCATAAAGTAGTACATCATGCGCTCGCCTACATCCCTCCATAATGGTGCCATAAGTGCTCGACTAGATCTTCTTGAAGCTGAGAGTGAGCTTTTCTATTTCTGATAGATTGATGAGTTTGAATAAACTCGGAAAGCTCAGGTGTTCTTTCATGGGAGACTGCAACATTTTCTCCTATTGCATCGTAATTGTAGTCAACTGGACCTCCGTCCCGCTCATCTTCAACTATCATGTTATGCATGATGATACATGCTATCATGATATCTCGAAGTGTTTCTTGATACCAAAAACGAGCTGGTCCACGAATAATTGCAAAACACGCTTGTAAAACTCCAAATGCTCGTTCCACATCCTTCCTAACTGCTTCCTGAGCTTCTGCAAAATGTTTTTTCTTATTCCCTTGGGGAGATGGTATTGTCTTGACAAATGTTGCTCATGAAGGATATATTCCATCTGCAAGATAGTATCCCATTGTATAGTTATGACCGTTCACAGTATAATTCACTTCTGGAGCATGCCCTTCAACTAACTTAGCAAAGAGAGGGACATTTGAAGAACATTAATATCATTGTGAGACCGCAAACCAAAAAAAGCATGCCATATCCAAAGATCTTGGGAAGCAACGGCTTCCAGAATGATTGTTGGCTCGTGAACATGACCAGTATACATGCCTTGCCATGCTGCAGGGCAAATTTTCCACTTCCAATGCATGCAATCTATGCTCCCTAGCATTCCTGGAAAACCTCTTTCCTCACCAATAGCAAGTAATCTAGTAGTATCATTCTCATTTGGAGATCTCAAATACTCATCTCCAAATATTTCAATAATAGCTTTCACAAACCTTGTCAGGCTCTCTATAGCAGTACTTTCTCCAATCCGCACATAATCATCAATAGCATCCGCTACTACTAAGTAAGCTAGCATCCGAAATGTTGCGGTTACATACGCAAAGAAGATAATCCAAGATTTCAAGCACAATTTCTCTTCTCGCACAAAATAATTATCATGTGCTTCTATAGCATGCAATATCTTGAAGAAATAAAGAACGATTCATTCGAAACTGCGTCAAAAAGAAGGTTGAATTTGTAGATAGTAGGATCAACACAATATCTTGAAAAGAAATTCAGAGCGAATAATTCTAAACTCCGTCCAAAGAAGGGCCAGACCATAGATAGGAGGATCGACAAAATAGTCTCAAACAATCTAGCATGTCCTTCTTGCCTCATTGCGATGAACGACTTGGCTGGCCAGAGTCGAACCGCCATGGAGTGGAAGATTCACACCTTGATCTTCCATGTGTGCTAGGTGATACTGTTGTAAGAAGAAATACGTGACTCATTATTTCTTCCTGACTCATCTTCCGAGAGACATTGTGAGACTAAGTTTCGACGACTCATTCCGATATTGTAGGTACCGAACAATCTGAAATGTGCGAGAACATGTAACTACAAATGGGTATCTATATATAGACGAGAATAATGTGGCCGTTAAGATGACCGTTAGAATATAGCCGTTGCGATGACCGTTAGAATATAGCCATTAAGATGACCGTTTCAATAGAGCCATATGCATTTATCGCTTCAATAGAGCCGTTCTGCATTTACTGCTTCAATATAGCCAGCTATCGACGGCTGTTATGACATGACTCACTCGGTACAATAATTTTAATAATCACCATTATAACATAACCGCGATGAGAAAAATTCAAATTTAAAACTCCCACGTTCAAATAAAGCCATTGAATTTAGATAACCATTACAATGTGATCGCCACAATAAATTTTAATTTTTAAATTCCTATATTTAAATATAGTTGTTTGAATTTATCGGTAAAAAAAAGCGGTATTGTCGTTATGTCTCGTTATGTGGAATATGATTAGAATATAGGAGAGAGAAGATAGAGAGTGTGATATAGAGAGTCTTGTTGGAGAGTGAGGAGATATGGAGAGTCATTTTTTTGGAGAGTTCTGTAAATCTGGCTTTTGGAGAGTGAGATTTGGAGAACGCTGCTAGAGTTGCTCTAAGATTGCATCACATGCTTCGAATATATTATGGCATGATGCCCTCTAATATTTGCGTTTATTCTTGTGAAGAAGGTTAATTGATATCTTACTATACCACGTATTTCTCGGTTAAGACCGCCGTGTATAGTATAGCTTTGGCGTCATGCTTCTTGAGATCAGTAGCGGAAAGAACTGCAATCGTTCAACTTTCTAATTGGGTGGGTTAGTATAAACATTCTGGAACAAGCGTTCGCCGGTAATTAAAAACCAATATATGGAAGTTCTAGCGAAGCAAATTAAAGGTATTTAACATCTCAACGCTTGAAAACAAGCAGCATATAGATGGATACAACTATACAAGTGGTGAAGTCTGAACAACCATCCTCTGTTACTCCCGTTTTAGAAGACCCTACGTATCATCTTATATGAAAGTTCTCTGAGACGATAGACCAATAGAAATGTTGTATTCTTTCCACTTTCAACTAACTTTTTAGTAAACTTTGCAAGATCACGACAAACGTTAAATTCGACACTTCTTCTAACATTAAGAACGAAGGTTTGAAGTTGATTTCTTAATAATAAACGGTCAGCTATAGTGAAATCAGTAGCGTAAATCTCAGCAAGTCAAACAAGTTTATCCACATCAAAGTTAGAGAAGGAGTTGCTTAGATTAAAACAAGACATGCATACTAATAACTCTGAAGAAACTTCATTAAAGCGATGATTCATCTCTCCCATAACAGCATCAATAATAACATTGAAAATGTCAACACGATAATAGTGAAAGTAAGTCACCTTATGTTTCCGATGTGTAGATTTGCCCTTAACTCTAATGAAATTATCCATATCTGGCACACCAGCCTCATGTGCCTCGCAAAAGGACTTGACTTGGTTAAGCAATGGCTCCCACCTATTATCCCTCATGTCTTGTAGGTGCACTTTCACATTGACAATCAAACCCATGGCTTCTACAGTCTATCAAAAATGCATGATGAATATAAATTCAAATATTTTCATCTGTTGTATCAAATCTACTACTCTACCATGACCTAAGGATATGATGCATCTTCAAATATCATTTTTAAAACCTTAAGCACTGACTCCCATATTTGGTATATACGGATTATGGTTTTAAGATGAGGGCCCCATCTAGTATCTCCGAGTCTAGTTAGGCTAGTTTCCTGATTCAAGCCTGTTCCACTTAAAGTATGCCATTCTCTAATTTCTCCAATACTTTCTCTTGATGATTTTCCATTAAAACATCCTTTCTCTTGTAAGATGCACTCACAGTGGTCATTATCAAGGGGACGTAGTTGAAGAAGTCAGCAATAGCTTTACTACAACTTGCAACAGTGACAACCACTAACTGTAACTGATAGGCAAAGCAATAGATATAGAAAGCACATGGACTCCCATGCTGTATTAATCTTTGCAAGCCATTAAATTCCCCTCTCATATTTGAAACTCCATTATAACCCTGCTCGCGTGGTCTAGAAACAAGTAGATCATGATCAGCAAGCAAACTAACCATAGCTTCCTTCAATGCAACCGATATACAGTAAGTGATATGCTTAATACCAAGAAACCATTCCATGATCTTCCCTTTTTTGTTTACAAATCTATATTCCAACCAAATTAATGATGCAAGGTTAGAACTTAACACAAATCATAAATGGTACAACTAACAAACATAATTGTACTACTAACCTAACAATCATGGCCATTTGCTTCTTTATGGATGAATCGCGCAACTCATCAATAAGTACCGTGAAATTCCTATCTATAATCTCATCCTTAATCACCTTTGTTACCTCTTGTGCACAATATTTCACAAGATCCTTCTATATCTCTGGACAAATCATCAAACTATTCCCTCCACCATCAAATTTAAACGGCACATTCACATTTGGCACCTTATTTTTATTCCACTCCAATAACTCTTTAAAATTGCCCTTGTTCATAGAGATAGAAGTTTCATCATGTCCACAAAAAGCATCGCCTTGCATTATAAGATATCTTGCACAATCTAAAGAAGCAGTCAAACGAATTTTATATGCAATTTCAGAATCTTTACTATAAATATTTAATTTATGTTCTATACTTGCTCTTTGATTGCGAAAAACTTCACAATCTTGCATTGCAATGTTGTGGACACTATTAGGTCCCCTAACATGGTCTTTGAAACCTTCCATAGCCCTTCTCCAATTCACATAGCCAACTTTTGTGAAGACATCTCTCCCAAAGTAAGTAGGTTGTCTCGGTTTCTTTAAAAAAATAGAAATAAAAAAGCGGTATCCTTTTTCATACTATATTCTAACCAATCCTTCTTGTACCATGATTTTGAAGCGATCTTGATTCCCTTGAATCTTTTTGGACATGCACCGTTGAGTTGGACCCTTCAACATATCGCCCTCCTTCACTTAATCTACGATCTCTTTGGGGATAATTTTTAATTTGAATCTTTATTTGGATCTTGACAACAATTTCATTGGGATTAAAAACATATTAAGCCATGTTGCCCTCATTGGTTAAGTAGTTTACTAATACTTCTGCTTAAGCCAAAAAAGTGTACAGCGTTTTGTTCTCTATTTTTGCAACTTAGTTTTGTGATTTGTTGTTATAAAACAAATTGAATCAAAGAGACAAAAAAATAATTAACCAGTCAATAGAATAAGGCATTGGTGCATTGCATTGGGGATTGGGAACTGGGGCAATTTTTATACTGAGCAATTGAAAGGCTCTGGGGCTTTGGGCGAGTGGGCGTCCTGGCGAATGGGAATGGCGATCAATCCAAGGCTCAAGGTTGAGACTGAGAACCAGAGGCTCCTTGGTCGCACTCGCTCATAGCTCCTCCAGATCCGGAATCCAATCCTTTGCCGATGCGCGACGCCTGGCCGGCCAGCCCTCAATTCGTCTCCTTCCTTTGCCGATGGCCCTATGCTCTCAATTCCTCTCCAGCTCTCCTCTAACGATTGGCATCTCTGGCAGCTGGTTGTCGGCCGCCGCCACGCCGACGTTCCCCACCTAGGCCCAGGCGTCCACCACCCATTCTCCCTCGCCCGCAGCCGGCCTGGCTGGACCACTGGAGTTCTGGACCGGCTCGTTGATGCTGTCACCCGAGCGGCCAAGCCGCCGCGCGCACCTGCCTTCTCTGCTATGGGCTACTTGTCTGCCCCGCCGCCCTGGCCCTGGCGCCCCGCCCTCGTCTGCAGCCCTCTGGAGTCTGGATGGCTCTCACCTTCGCGACTGCTCTCCTCTCTTGTGCGGCGGCGCTACAGAGGACCAATCATTCGAGCAAGGTTGGGGTACACCGTACACTGTACCAGCTACCAGGTGAAATTCCTTGAAACTAAGCCCGTTGGCCTATGTAGTACTAGTATCTAATTAAGCCCATCAGCCCAATTTTCCTTTCTTCTTCTTCCCAACTCCCGCTGCCGACCGACATGTCTCTGAACTCCGAAGATGCAAGTATCTGGACTCATCAGCTCGGACGGGTTGCTAGGGAGGCCATTGCCTCGTCGACCTAATGATGCAAGCCAACAAGGGGGGTGTTCCGTCAACGGTCGGAGGTTTGGCTGGCACCCTAACGATAGATCCGCCACTGAATGGAATGTGAGAAAATTGACCGAGCGTATCAATCCACAGTTAATTTGGTGATGTCATTGATGTTTCAGAAATCAAGGAGATGAAAAGAGGCATTAACATAGCACTGCTTTGTGTTCGAAGACAAGCCGGCACAAAGGCTCACCATGTCAGATGTTCTTCGGATGCTAATTCGAGCGACAAGAAACCGAAGTTACCTACACCACAGCAGCGAAACGAAGAGAGTTTAGTAGATGTGGCCGAGACAAGCGCGCGATTTTCTCCTCTGAAAGGAAATCTGTAGCAATTTGCCCATTTCGTTCGTGTGTTTTGGCTGTAAATTGTAAGCGCCACTCGTTACAAAATCTTCACAGGCTCTGTGAGTTTGTGAGATGTATATGGGTTGATTAGCATATGCTGCTGCGTGCAAGTTGGCCGTGGCACTGTTCCTGTTTGAACTGCTGACTCCTTTTAAGACGTTTTTTATCATGCACATGTAACCCCTTCGTAGTGATAGAACTGAAAAATTTCTATGAGGTTACATATTTCACACATACTACTCTATAGTCTCGTATAATGATTTCATAACATTATAGGCCTAACACACATATTTGAAGTTGCCTAACAAAAGCGATACAAATAGTTCTGAGGTCTTAAAAATCCAAACCACCGAAATCGGAACTGATTCAATGAACAAATTTAGCCTATTGAAGGGATAATACTGTAGCGTTCTCGAATTTTTAGGGTGCCGGACACGCCCACACCCCTAGTACCGCCCCTTCCCCTTTGGATGTGAGGTTGTTAAACAGCCTAGTGTAAATCTGTAACGTGCGTTTATGACAGAAACATGATTAATTACAATTGATCCTCTCAATTGTGATGTTGTAAGCAAGGATTCAAATTTCATTTGGGAAAAAATACCAGGTATGGCCGAAATCTGAAATTTCAGTGAAATTTGGATATTTCGGATAAATTTCGGTTGAAATCCAAAAATCAAAATTCAAACCCGGTCTGTTTGCCACAAAAAAGACTCCAAAACTCAACGAAATTTTAGGCGAAATTGTCAAAATTTTTCAAGTTTTTCTGCTTGGTTGAAAAAGTGGACCAAATGCCAACAAAAATTTTGAAATTTTTTACGGACAGATCTGACACATTTTGATATTGCCATAAATTTTTTTGGATGGACCTCACATATCCATAATATTCTCATAAAATTTTCGAATCTTTGGTCAAGATGTATGAATTTTAAAAATTTGAACAATGCTACTATCATGTTAAAAGCCTTACCGGCAAACATGAACGAAAGGAAAAATAGTCCAAAACATGTTAGAAAATTTTTAAATTTTTTATGGATGGTCCTGATCATGCTTAAAGAATTTTTAAAAATTCTGACAGTGCTATGTCCTTATAAAAGACCGATGATCAATACATAGATTTACTTTAGCAAACAAAAAAGGTTTAAATTTTTTGAAAATTTTACATAAGGGTGATAAGGAAATGTTTAAGATCTCATAAAAATTTTGAATTACGATCACACTCTAATGAATTTATAAAATTCTTACAAGCCACAGTAGCATTTATGTTCTTTCTCTTTTTGGTTTTTGAAATATAATATAACAAATAAAGTTCGATTGCTTACATAGATTTAATTGACCAAACAAAAAAGTTGAATTTTTTTGAAAATTTTATAGAATGGTACTAAGACAATTCTTAATCTCTCATAAAAATTTTAGATCATGATCACACTCGAGAAAATTTATAAAAATCTAACGAAGTTACTGTCCCAATTATGTTCATTCTGTTTTTTATTTTTTAAAGATAACAAATGAATTTCAATTATTTTGAAATTTTTTGTTTGATTCTACACTACTACATATAGTACCATAAATTTTTAGATCATTATCAAGCTTGTACAATTTTATAAAAATCTGACAGTGTTTTTACCCAAATTTTAATATGTCTCAAAAATTCATTTTTTCAACAAATTTTCTTGGAAGATAAATTTCTTAAGGGTTATTGGACTAAATCCAGTCAAATCCGGCTCTAAAAGTTTGAAAACCGGTCAAAAATCATGAAATTTAAATTGGTTATTGTAGCAATTTCAATTTTTTTATCCAGTAGTAATTTGGATTTACGTGGTGGTCCGAAATTCAAAATTTTGGCGAAAATTTAGTAAATTTCGGTGAAATTTGTATCCCTATATGCAAGTTACAACTTATTTCCTTGAGCAGAAATGATGCTTAGTTAATTCGTGACGACTGTGACCTGTGTGATGAGCAATCTGAGGCTCCGATGGGATGTATCCTTACTTCAGATAGGCCTCACTGTTGGTCTGGGATAAGATGAGAGTTCGGCAGTTCAAAAATGACCATTGGGCCCACGTACTGCAGTACTTGAGCCAAATTGTTCGGCTCACAAGAGAGCTGATGTCCATTACATCACGCCGAGTAGTGTTTCTATACATTACTCTTTTAATATAATTTGTATAAATCTTAAAGTAATTGAAAGGATAAATAATCATCATCTATCATTTATCTATGCTTTAATATTTATGCAATTTTCAAATAATGATGCTGTTTGCACCAAAATTTGGCAAACATAGTTAAAATCGGCAGTTCAAAGTCAACGGGATACGACCAGGACACGGTTCGAAAAATATTTTGAAACGGAAGAGATTGTTAAGGAAAACCATCTGATAGAAGGCCGTCTGGATCAAACTTTGTAGCGTGTTGTAATAGGTCTCGATTGGCCAATGGGTATAAAAGATGGACATACACTACAAAGCAGTGAAAAATTAAGTGGGTTTTTAAATTAAATGGGCCAAAAAATACCCACAATTTATGTATTTAAATTCGGTTTATTAAAACCCACGAATTTAATTAAATAAATGGAGTCAAAAAAACAAAAATTTATGTACTTAAATTGACGGTTTATGGTAAAACCCACAATTTATCTAAATTCGTGAGGCCAAAAACCGCTTTTGCAATTTATGCACAAGATTAAGGCTAAGCTTGACGGGCGTCTCTCTCTCTCTCTTCGCTCTCTCGCGCACCCCGCCGCCCATGTGCTGCTCTCCTTGACCCGGCGCCGCCCCTTCAAGCCCGCCCGCCCCACCACCTCCGCCCGCCTCGCCTCCTCACGCCCGGCCCGCCATGTGCAGCTCGCCCGTCTTGGACCCTGCCCAGCACGTAATCCCATCCCGGACCCTTACTTGATGATGGGGTCTTCACTTCTAACTCCCACTCGCACAAGAGCTCTTCTTCCCGCCACCACCTCGGCGCTTTCTGACTTGGCCATTCTTGCGCCCCACCTTCAAGTCCTTCGTCCACCGCCCCACCTCGCCCACCATGTCAAGCCAGGCGCTCTTGGCGAGCCTCCCACGTGCCCAAGGCGAGAGTTCCCCTTCTAAGCAGCGTGCCCAAGTCGCCTTCCTCTTCATGACCAGCGGCCCGCTCCTTGGCGCCACTCACGGGACGCTTCTTCATGGCCACCGGGGGCTCTACTCAGATCTCGTCCACACCCTCGGACTACAAGCTCAACGTCTCCAGAGCTCCGCCTTCTCTGACGCTGGATCCCAGTGAGGTGAGCCTTGATTTACTAGCCTCTGTTATTCTCTTGTTATTTTACCACATTTGCATTGCAATTCTGTTTGTGTCGAATCGCATTTCATGAATTAGTCGCATTGCATTGCCAATTTTTGTTGATTGGATAAATTTGGTGCCTTGGTGGCGTGAATCGAACAAGTGTTGGCGGTTGTGGTGCTAGTTAGTGGTTGCCCATGTGCTTGCCCATGTGCTCAAGTTGATTGGGATATGTATGCAAATGGGGAGGATTTGCTCTGGGGAATATGCTTTACTGTCCCCATGCTAGGGTGGTAAACTACTTTGTAACAAGTGGCGTTCACGAATATTGCATAATGTGATGTGGAGATGTTTGATCGGCAATATTCTGTTAAATCATATCTCCTTAATAATCGATAAAGGCATTTGGGCTGCCCTATGGTTAGAATTTTACAAAGTGAGTTTTTGCGACAATATGTTAATCGCCTTCCTCTTTCTTTCGGCTAAAATATCACCTTCCAAATTCCAAAAGTAGTGCTACTGAATTTATGTAATGCATGCATTCATTCTATATTTTTAGGTCCCAGATGAGCGGATAGCTTTATTGCACATTCCTAATATCTATTCCTTGCCCATGTCTGAAGTGTCTTGGGGATCGATAACCCTTGTAGATCTTTGAGAAGCGCTGCTTGTCAATGCCTTGTTGGATTTCTCGAATGGCGATTTGTTACTGCTCTCGAGAAATTGCATTCCGTTGTTCAACTTCCCAAGTCTATGAGTACCTTATAAACTCGACCCACGACTTTGTTGAGTCTTATAACATCGACACCTACTTGATGTCTTGGCCGCTTCTAGCCGTCGGAACCGATGTGCATGGATGTTGATAACTAATCATTTTGTCGTCCTTGATAACATGGATGTTGATAACTTACTGCTGAAAAGGTGTGTGTGTTTGTGTGTATATATACATAGCATTTTATCACAGACATTTACCTTCATATAGTATACTTTTTTTACCTTCATATACTTTTTTTACCTTCATATAGTATATGCTCGTGGAATCTCTGGTTGATCTATAGGTGTCCTATGTATCGGCCATGAGGTTCTATATTATACTATACATTTCCATGGTTCTAAAATTCTTAAGTAGCACTCTTTAAAACCATTACGTGATATAATGCACATGTTTCTTGCAGTGCTCTCCTATGGATAGAATTGCGGGCCTCATGCATATGTGCTTTGTTGGAATTCTGCTATTACTTATATATTCCCCATTATTTTTAGGTTGAAAATGTGGGACCGGAACTGTCTCTCAAGTTTCTTGGCTTTTCCCAATGCCCAAGCAAAGAGCTTGGCAGCTATAAAACATTGATGCTTGAGGGAAAAGTGAAGGGTCCAAATCTTGTGGGAAAAGTGGGGTGTGTGTGTGTGTGCATGCAGGGAAAAATGATCTGAATATAGTATCACGATTAGCTATGACATCTGAAAACATGATTTTGCCAATGTTTCCATGAACTTGATATTACCTTTATTAATTTTATTTGCACCATTACTTCGGGGAATGTGAATAATTTCACATTAATTTCCCTTTCCTTGTAAATATATTTATTTTTGAATGAGGTAGTTCTACGAAGGTTCAAAGGTTATTGAAGTTCAAGTTCCATTTCCAACAAAGCAATGGTAAGAGGTGGCTCCTAATCTTCAGCTTATGATGTCTTGAACAACTTATCTCGATTACGGACATAGAGTGGTCTAAGCGGCGAGCGAAATATTAAGAGGACTAATGTCTTGTACATGCACCTACAAGTTGTTGTATGTCACTCGAGAAAAAATAGCTAAGTAAGTGGAGTGTTGCAAATTATGAGCTTACAAGTCGATGTGGTTATATTTGGATTGACAACATCATCTCGTGCTTAGTTTCAAAGTTATCCTTTTGTAATAAATTCCTGTCTTGTAATAATTACGTGGTGGAGTTTATTAAATTTCTATAGAATGCATGATTGGTTAACTAAGGACACACTAGAATGATATTATCTTGCAAATGTTTTACTGTCTTTGAGTGGATGTCCTAGTTTTAGGGAGAGTCTTTCTTGAAATTTTTAATAATTTTGACAACCTCCTAGTTGTTAGCTTGCTTTTGCGAATACAACAAGGGTATGCTCTGAGAAACTAGTTACTGTGCAAGAAATATTTGTAGTTTTGTTCTTACTTCAATTTGATTTAAATTCTCTCGAAATTTGCTTATTGAAAATGTTTGCTCTTATTTGGAGTTACGAGAAAGAACATAGCTTCCATTGAGCTTGATACAAAGGTATGCTCTGCGGAAACTAGTTACATTTGCGAAATATACTTCTTAGAAGGACATTCAATAGCCAGGACTTTGTCTTGATAATTAAGTAGACCTCTCAGTTTTGAGTGCACAAATCAACTTTGTATTGTCTTGAAACCATATGGTACATTTCTACATAGTAGTTTACGTAGCTATACATGACTTTCTTTTGTTAAGAACCTTTTGAATTTGTTGTGACATTGCCAAGAATTGGCTAGGGGATTATATGATTTTTGTCTCTTTGATGAGAAATGCGCTATTTTAGAAATTGCATTTTCAGTTTTCACATTTGATTTAAAGAATTTTTGTGCTGAGATTTTTAATAATTAATTTTATTTGTTATGCTTGAGATTATTTCCTTGCACCTTGGCTTGAAATGTAGTGTGTACTTCTTTTTATTTTTGTGTAATCACTTTCATTTACAGAGTGCCTCATTCTAATTTTATCTCTTATTACTTTCTCGACTAGTGGGCATAGTTTAATTTAGTTGGCGTAAACTTTTGAGGATCACTCTTGGTCTTTTTATATATTTGTCTCCTTTAGTTTTATAATGGTTTTGATCACTTAAGCAGAGACAAGGACTTGAGCTATGACAATTTGGCTTCGGACTTAAGTTAGCCTTAGAAAGATAAGAGCTGACACTTGATCTGGATCGTCTTGAATTACTTGGTATTGTTTGACTATTCTATGGTCTCTTTTTTCTTGTTCGGTTGTTCTCTGAGACTTATATACGTGATATAAGTTGTTACTTCTAGTAAATATCTGCTAACTTGGAAGGAAATTCAACTTTTGCAAAATGTAGGGCTAACCGCCAATTGCTTAGCGTACGCCCATTGCCAATTGAGGAGGAAAAATGCGCCTTCTTCATGAGGTACTATTATGTATTGCGTGTATGTTATATTGAAGTATTAAACTTTAAAACTCACCCATTGTCTTCTTCTCATGTTATTTGATTACTTTATCACTTATCAACTTCCACACTCCCACCGGCCTCCTTCGATATAAATTAGGCAATAGTTATCCACTTTATTTTTGATCATCTTTAGCTTGTTGATATGTGCTCTAGTTCTATCTTTGCTATAATTGTCATATTAATCATGGTATATGCGGAGTTCCAAATAATTGCCTTGCCAACAATTTCTTATTCTATTCTAAATCATGTTATTATAACGCGTTTGCATTAAGGTTGATGCGGAACTTGAAAAGAAGCTTTGGGCGAAATTTGCTAATCTAGTGAAATCTGCTTGAAACTTCTGTGCATCATCTAATTGAACTTATTACGTCATTTTCTGGGTAAATGTACCATTGCACTTATCTTCTACTCAATAGCATCATTTTCATCTCTTTAATTTTAATTAGACCAAAGTCCAAATCTGTACTTCTCGAGATATATTGCGAGAAGAAGATCAACAATGTACAATCTTTTCTTTGGCCCTTGTCTGTCGATGTTGTCGACTTGTAGCTGCCCATCTGGAATATCATTTCACTTATTCGGAGACTTATTATAAATTATTGCTCCTCGAGGCTGTTTGGGTCATTTGTCAAATAGGCCAATAAGTGTCTTGATACTAACAATGGGAATAAACAAAAATGGCTTAGAACCATGCATAATAAATTTGGCAGGTGAACTTCGGGTTGAAGCATTCGGGCATGCAAGCTTGGTTTGGGCTGGGCTATCCTCATTTACATAGGTAGTGAATGAAGAAGCTTGTGATCGATTATTATATCCATAAGATTGTTTTCCTTTTTTCGGCAAACCCTTGCTCGAACAAAAATTTCTACATGACTTCGCCTTAAGTTAACTTGCATTCTAGATGGTTTTACTTCATTTGAATATCTGTTCATTGAGAATATTTAAGATAAAACTCTTGCTAGCGATGGCATAACTTATTTGATCAATATGCCCAAACATGAATTAACTTATACGCTCATCCACTCATTGACTCTTGCCTCATTTTGCTTGGTGCACAATCTTGAGTGGGCATGGGATTCACCCATTTAACGAGAGCAGCTATGCATTGGTTGGGTTGTTTGGTTTACTTGAAAATAAATCTTGCATTGAATTGTGTGTGGCTCCACCCTCCCCAAATAACCAAACCGCGATATGGTTCATCCATCTCTTTGCCTAATAGACAATTCTTAGTAAGAGATAGGCATGCACCTACAAGTTGTTGTATGTCACTCGAGAAAAAATAGCTAAGTAAGTGGAGTGTTGCAAATTGTGGCTTACAAATGCGATGTGGTTATATTTGGATTGAGCAACATCATCTCGGCCAATGTTTCAAAGTTATCCTTTTGTAATATAGTGTAACTCTCAAACTTAAAACTTCATATGACCATTGGATGTGTGATTGATTATCTAAGGATCTACTAGAATGTCTTCTTTTGGTTTGAAGATTGATATATATATATATATATATATATATATATATATATATATATATATATATATATATATATATATATATATATATATATATATTATGCAAATGTTTTTATGTCTATAGATGGATGTCCTATTTACTAGAGAGTCATCCGAAATTTTGTATATTTCAGTGACTTAGTTTTTGTTGAATTATGATAATTGAGAAGAAGGCTAACCATACGGCCGGGCGGAGCGGAGGCGTCCTTGAGGAAGGCTAACCTGTCGAGGCGGATCGTTGTTATTCTTGACCTAGGTCATTGCCTTATATATGTTCATCTTGTAAGCCGTGTGAGTTGATCTCTCGTGATTTGTAAATCTCTTGAAAATAGTGAAGTTTCTTGGTCGGTGCGTCGGTTTTTACCCCGCATTAATTGGAGAGGTTTTCCACATTAAATCCGGTTAAGTATATATGTTATTTACAATTTTCGGAGTTTGGAAAATGGGCTGTGCTTCTTTGCTATAATTTGGGTATCAAATTACCAAAATAATGATCGGTGACATCAATAGAAATACATCTTTGGATGGGTGGTGGAGTCACGGGATATATAGATATATTTTTTTGTATAATGGGTGATAAATTAAGTGGGCCATATAAAACCCGAATTTATGACGTAAGTCATCAGTTTTATTTGGCCCGCAATTTAGCTGTTAAGTCCGTGGGTTTATTCGATACAATTCTTCAAATCGTGAGTTTTTATCATTACGAATTTGAGTAAATTAGTGGGTTTTTACCGGCCACGAAATTAACTAATAAAATCGTGTTTTATTGCAATTTATGATTTAAATAAATGGAGTTTTCTAGTAACCCGCAATTTAATTTAAATTAAATGGGTACCCACAATTTAATTGATTAATTTCGTCGAGTTAAATTAAGTGAACTAAATTGAGCGGTTTGCCTACTTTAACTTAAATTAAGTGGGTTTGACTTCTAAATTCGTGGGTTTTTGTACAATTTTCCTGTTCTTGTAGTGATAGGCGGATGAAGAGAACACAATCAAATCAATTAGCCGCATTTACTTTTATCTATCTTTTTTATAGACTAGAGTGAGTTACGTAATCTAGTTTTCTTGTGTCAGTCTTGATCAATAAAGTTGCACATAGATTATTGATCTTAAGTCAATTCGCCCCCAGTTTGATTCTTTGATCTTCTTTGTGCATCGTCTTTTCAAAGTATCTACCTTTACCCTCTGATTAGCAGAGCCTCAACACCAATACCATAATCGTCCCCACATTGGATGATTTGACATCGAAACAGCATAAAAGAAATCGAGGATCGAAAAGTACATTTTGGAAGAGATGATGTTGGGTTGCTACTAGAAACTCCAGCCTTGATGTCACCTAAGAAATTTGCTCAAGCGGCTGAATACTCTCGGTGATCTTGCGGGGGATCACAAGTGGCCGATAAGTCAAGGCGTGCTTACTGGGCTAAATTATCGAGTATGATCGGCATGCATCATGCATTGATCAATCAATTATCGGTTGGTCACTACTCTTAAGCGATTATTGCAAATAGCATAAACCCTATTGCTCAAGAATTGGCTTTGTCAAAACCTACTCAATGCGCCTAGCGCTACCGATATACCATGTTTATTCAAGGGAGATTGGGCGCCCATGACACTCTTTAAAATTAAGTGATTCATTTTATGATGACCACGGCCTTGTCATAGACTCAGATGGACCCACATGTCATAGACACATCACAAAAAACCAATGAATTGAGTGTCACTGGACTAATTTTTCCGTTTATTCAATAGCGCAAAGCACTAACATGGTGGATGGTGCAAAACCCGTCGACTCAACCTTCTTTTATGCTGACTTCGACCCTCTTGTTATATGCCTAGCAACCCTCGTCCTAGCAGGGTCATGCATTACTAGGCATATCTGATGCCGCAAAGCTGAACGTGTCGGCTAATTTGCCACCGTCAGCTCTGTTCCATGCCTTCCCACAATCGGTTCCATAGCCGATTGATTCTAATAGATACTCTCAGCACCATGAGCCGATCCCACCTACGAATCCGGTTCCACATAAGGTCATAACTTATACATAACCCTTCGTCCCATTCTTTGGAGCTACATATTCTTGGAGCTACTGTTAGGAGAAACAATGGATATGACCAATTCCCTCAATATACATCGGTTCAATCTATTCGTCAAACTGAGCATGCACTTTCGAGGGCGGAAGCGCCGATTATGATCAAAATTGGCGAGCCCCAACACCTTGTCATTCTAACAATATCAATTGGGGTGACTAGATTTCTACCATGTTAAGATTAATGGCAGTTGGTACCCCTTGACCCGGCAGGTGTGGTCAGCAATTCCCATGCTCGGAAGGCCCAGTAGCGACACAGGGTATGCCTTTGGGCGCTCGACCCTGGCCGCGGTGCACCAGGCTCGGCACCTCTCGACCTCGAGCTCGGCGGGGTCTCGCTGAAGCCACTGAGTCCGCCCTAGGATTTGGATCGAGGCATTTATTGACAGTTGCGGAAGGTCGTGGGGGTGACTCGAGTCTTGCCCGCAAGTTCGAGGCGATTCTTGCCCGACCCTCAAGGTGCCACAGGAGGCCCCTTTCGAGTTTGCTCCCGGCCGTTCGCGTTACAAGGAAGTATAAAGACCAAGGATGCATGAGCTCGGGGACACGAAGACAACACACCACACTGGCGGCTCGAGTTAGGAATCACCATTCTTGTCTTAAGTTGTAAACCGCTTTCTCTGTACACCCATATAACAAGAATCACCGCTTGGCGGCCCAGATAGAAACTATTACCTTCACGGGGGCTCGGGCGATTATAAACTCTTGTCTCGTGCTCGTTAGCGCCTTGCTCCGACCATCGCCCGATCGATTTTCTTCGCCGTTAAGTATAGCGCCTTCGGGTCCCATGAACTCTCGACCTACCTCTTTTTGCGGTTGGCGATCGATCGTGGCGGCAGTGGCGCCCGTGGGGCCGATTGTTTTGCTCTTCGCGAGAGCGACACCAAGACTCGAGAGCATGGCGCCCTTCGCCGGCGAATTTTCTTGAGAGCGGACTCAAACTCCGTGTCACTGTTCACGCCCTACGCCCTAGCGCGTTCGGCGGCATATTACGGTAGCGGGACGGGCAAACATTGAGGAATCACGGATGACCTTGATCCCGCGAGAACGGAAAACTTCAGCCGGATAGTGCGAGTTGCCATCAGCAAGCCGCCATGACTCTCCGGCGAGAGGCCGGAGAAAACCGGCACATCTTACGCCGCGGGCTCCTTACCGGGGCGCCTCCGCCTGCTCGCCGGGTCATAGCCAACCACGATAGAGGCGAGTCCGGAGCTCTTTAGCGAAAACCACGGCGAGAACTCGATCAGTACTGGCAAGATAGCACCTCCTGACATCAAAGTCAACACTTTCGGGGACCCGCTCCGGAGAAGTAATACAACCGCGTCGCGCCATCGATCGCGTCGGACACCTCTGCCGAGAGTTAGCCCCGAACAGCGAGCTGGGGCGAGGCCTTCCAGCAGCGACAGCGGGCGTCCCATGGGCACCGCGCCAACGGGAGACCGAGGCGAGCCGGGCAGCTCCGTCGGCGGCGAGTCTGCGGACCTCTCCGGGCGTTCGCCCGGCGCGCGGTGCTGGGACCGCTGCGTTACCAGCGGGTGATTCCGTGCTCGGCACCATAGTCGTTCCGGCGGAAGTCAGGCCGGCGAAGAGCCTCGACTTCGAAGTCCGCGGCGGCGAGGATCTTGTCGGCAGCAGCCCATGACCGGCGTCTTTTTCTCGACCCTACGGTGCATGGCGTACTCAAGCGGCCTTCGTCGCGTCGCGATGGCGGCTTCGATTCAGCCAGCGGCGGTCGGCGCCAGCGAGACCAAGAACCTGGCGAGTTCTGTCCATCTATTCGGCCGCTATCTGGCGGTGGAGAGATGAGCTTCGTAATGGCAAACTACCTCCGGTATTGCGTGCGGGCGGGCGCTGGGACAGGCTCTTTAATCAAACTTGGCTCCCGGTCGTGGGGCGAGATCGAGCGCCCTTAGCTCCAACTTAGAAGTTATTCTGACGGCGGCAGGCGGGAAGAAAGACTTTGGATCGTGTCATCCGGGGAAGAAGCGAAACCTGCTGCGACTTTGTCGCGGCGATTCATCCGCTGGGAACTGATCCGAGCATTTACGATGGGAGCGTCGTCATCAAGGCCTTCAAGTTAAAGGGTCGCGTGATCGGCGTCTCACGAAGACACAGAGATCACCTCGAGGCTCAGCGTCAACAAACTTCGCGCATGGCGGAAGCCGATGCAGCCAGGGCCAGCGGGCCGATGCGTCATTGAAGCGACCTCGACCAAGGTAAGCTTGGTCTAAACCAAACGAAGCGGCCCGTCCAACTCGAGCGCCAAACCAAGCGCCACCACCAAGAAGCGGCCCGATCGCGAAGGTGGCGGAGGCTCACAAGTGGTGATCGTCTCGGCGAGATGGCGGTAGCGAGTCCTCGGGTCGAGGCCAAGCTTCGGGAGGACTCTAAGCCTCGCCAAGGCCGACCGACGAGCACCGGGCGAAGAACCGGCCCAGCGGGGAGACGCGATGCGGTCCCGGCGAGCCGATGCTCTGCGTGCCGTCGAGGTAGTCTTGGCGGTTTAGCCGAAACAAAGTTCTATCTTTTCCAGGAGGCGTGACCCACGATCTCTGAACTGCAGGGCTTGGCGAATAAATAGGCGCCTTCTCGATGGGCGGGGTGAGATGCCCATGCTCCCGAGGATGGCGACCCGGCCAAGCCGGGTGAATCTTGCGGCGCGGAGCGGGCAGACGACCTCGACACAGAGTTCGGCAAAGCGGCCGGATCGGCGTCATCTTTGGTGGCTCGTCGGCCTGCCGATCCGAGCCTGCGAGTCAAAGCGCCCTGCGTACCACCATCTACGGTGCGCTTGGAAAGCCCGCAAGCGACCACTGAAGTGGGCGGTGCCACCATCACCTTCTCCCGGGAGGATGCTCTCCCGAGGTGTGGCTCGAGACCTAAAGGCCGCCTTAGTCGTGACCCGAGCCATCGGCAACGCACCACGGTCGGTCGCGTCATGGTCGATGGCGGCTGACTCTCTTAACTACTGCGAACGAGGGCGGCTTTCGGCCGGGATCACGATTCCCGATCGAAAGTCAAGAGCATCACCATACCTGGTTCTTGGGATAGTCCGGGGAGTTCGACCACCCCTTAGGGCAGGTTGTCTTGCGGTCACCGCCGGTGGCTCGACAACTTCGCACCGAGTTGATCACCTTCGAAGTGGTCGAGGTGACCTCCGTCTAACGCCATCCTCGGGCGACTGCCTTAGTCAAATTCATGGTGCCAACCATTATAGCCATCGATGCATGAAGTTACAGCTAGCGGTGTCATCATCGTGCGGGCGACCTACAAGCGGCGCATGGTATTTGTGAGACCAAGGCTTGGCCCTTGCGCATTATCTTTGCCTGGTGTCGATCGAGGAGACTGACGAAGCGCGCGAAAGCGGCGTCTGACCTAAGAGAGACACGAAGGCGTGCTGCTCGCGAAGCGACCGACGACGGTGTGTCACGTCTCCGATGTTGAGTCCCAAATAGGAACTTCGAGCTCGTCACCTTCCTTCAGCGCCAACAAGGGTATATTCACTTGAGAGCCAGCGGATATGCGGCGTCGAGGAGGTGATTGAGCACAAGTGCGGGTGGGATCCGGCTCCAGGCTTTGTCGCCAAAACTGCGTCGCTTCTCTCGGGAGAAAATCGCGGTCATCAAGAAGAACCTCGACAAGCTCTTGAAGGCGGCTTCATTCGTGAGATCAACTACTCCGAGTGGTGGCCAACACGGTCATCGTCTCGAGAAAAAGGGAGAAGAGTGGAGATATGTCGTCGACCATCACGGGGTTGAACTCGGCTTGCAGAAGGACAATTTCCGCTTCCAGCGCATCGACGGATCGTGGACTCCGCGCCGAATGCTAAGATCTTGAGCTTCTTGGATGCTTACTCGGGTACCACCACGGATCAAGGTGGCGATCGATGGCGAACAAGACCTCCTTCATCCGCCGTTTGGCACCTATTGCTATCTGACCATGTCATTTAGTCCTGCGCAAATCACGAGGCCACTTTTCAGCGTCGATGACCAAGACTTTCGAGCTCGGATCAGGCGGAACCTTGAGGTCTCGTGGGCGACATCATCGTCAAAAGCCCCGCAGGCGACCCGCGTTCGCGACCTCGAGAGATCTTCGCCAACTGAGCGAGGCACAAGATCAAGCTCAACCGAGAAGTGCGTGTTGGTGCAGCGTCCGTGGAGTGCTTTCGGCTACATGATCGGGGCTCTCAGGTTGGACCAAACCCGGAGAAGATCGAAAGCGATCGAAAAGATGGCATCCCGGCCTCGATCAAGCGGTGCAAAGCCTCCTTGGCCGCATGGCCACCCTCGGCAATTCATCTCGAGGCTCGGCGGCCTTGAGCTCCCATTCTTCCAAACCTTGCGCAAGCACGAGGAGCCCAGTGGACTCGAGGGCCAGCGATCCTTGACGACACGAAGGCATACGTAGTCCCCACCCCTCCACCTACGCGCCACAACTTGGTGAGAATTCTCCGCTATACCTCGCGGCCACCCCCATCTTTATTAGTGCCCATCTTGGTAGCGGAGCAGGGGCCTCAGCTGCACCCCATTTATTATGCGGCTTGGTCTTGCGCAGAAGGGCGCTACTCGCCCAGTCTGGCAGCTCGGCACTATTTCGGGCACACTCCGTGGTCGTCGAGCAACTTCCGCTCGGGGACATCTGAGAACGGGAGGCGTGAATCGCCAAGTGGGCCATGGAAGCTGGCCGGCGTTCGGCGTCGAGGTCGTGTGCGCCGCGACCATAAAAGTGCAAAGTGCTTCGCCCGACCGTGGTCGGCGAGCGTCGCGGCCAGCTCGAGCTTGGTCGAAGGCAATACCACAGGTCATGTTCTTGGCGGCTCGAGATCCTTCAAGCACTTTCGAGTGGGATCCTTATCCTCACCCAGCGTGGCGACAAAATAGTCGTGGTCGTTTTGGCTTCTCGGTGACCAACAATGTGGCGAATCTGGCTCTTTTGGCGGCTTGCGAGCTTGCAAGGCCTTGGGAATCGCCGCACGGTCATGAAGGCGACTCGGCTCATCATCAATCGGTTCAACAAGGACTACGGTGCTCGGGGAGACTTCGATGACAAAGTACCTCGCCCGGTAGCGCAAGATGGAGAAGTGGTTCAGAACTTGGAGCTCAAACACATCCCGGGAAGGACAACTCCGTAGCGGACTCCCTCTCCAAGCTTGGCTCCTCCGACAGCGAAGTCCCACCAGCGTCATCACGGAGACACTAAGCGGCCCGTCAATCTCCGACCAATAGGTCGCGCTTCGCGCATGGAAAGGTACACCCTCTGGGCGAGGCCATCCACGATTTCCTTGCTGGGCGACACCCGACCTGCAAGGGAGGCGGATCAGCGGCGAATGCATACATGCTTGTCGAGGGAGACCTTCTGAGCGCATAATGTTTCGGCATCTGGCGGTGCATCTCCACGGAGGAGGTAAGTACCCTCTTGCAATGACATTCACTCGGGCTCTCGTGGGGCGCACTCTTCGTCTGGAGGACAATGGTCGGAAGGCCTTCCGCATAGGGTACTATTATTTTCGGCTGCGAGGATGCTCGTGATATCGTCCACTTTTTAGAACACCAATTCCGCTGGATCGCATCAACAGCCTCTCGCGCTCGAGACCATCCGCTCGCGTGGCCTTCTCGACACGAAGTTTGGACATCCTCGGTCCTTTTCCTCAAGCGGCCGGAGGAAAGAGGTTTACGTTCGTCGTGTCGACACCTTCACCAAGTGGATAGAGGTTTGGCGGTCTCGACCATAGCCTTTCGAAAGGCGGTAGTTCATTTTTCAGCTTGTTACGTGGTCACAGTGCGAGGGTTCCATGCAAGATTATCGCGACAAGCGGTTTTCAGTTTACGGTGAGTTGTTCGGGGAGTTTCGCGAACTCGGCATTAAAATTTGCCTTAACCCGGTGGCTCACCCCGAACAGGAGGCGGAGCAGTATAGCGAACCGTCGTTGAGGCGTCAAGAAGCGAGTCGCCAGATGAGCTCGGCCCGATCTGACAAGGCACAGGGTGGGCCGAACTTCCCCGTCCTATGGTCTATTCGTACCACAACAAGCGAGCCACAGGGTCCACACCCTTCGGCTCGTGTTGATCTGCAAAGCCGTCACGCCTCCAGGATCCTGTTTGGCTCTGCGGCAGAGCTTGGTTGACCAAGTCGACCCGGCGTGAAGCGGTCTCTCGACCTTACCCTCGCGAGAAGAAGTAAGATGCCGTGCCTTTGCTACGATCAACGCACTACGCAAACTCTTCGCGGACATGCGTCTCGGTCGATGCTGACCTAGGAAGCTCCTTGTTGGGGACTTAGCCTGGCGGATTGAGCTCGTCCGGCACCAACAAGTTATCCCGTGGTGGGAGGGCCCTATAGAGTTGTTTCAACCAGATCGCGCATAGGGGCTTACCCGACTAGCGATGCCGGCGGCGGAAGCTCTCTAGCTTCGTGGAATATAGATCGGCCGGAAGTTTTATGTGTAAACCCTATGCCTCACATTTCAATAAAGGCGATCTTTCATTTTCTATATGCCTTCGGTGATATTCTTGCTATTTCTTTTTCAAGCGGTTCCTCGTTTGTTTTTCTCAACCACGACCCTCGTCTTGTGAACACATTAAGCTCTGGTCTAGCGGCCTTGAGTTTGGCGTTCACGCCCGTGAGCAGCTAGCGTCAGCCGAACCTCTTCATAATCTAGCTCTTCCCGTGCTCGGGCTCGGTTTGAGAACCTCGCCCGCTTTAGCGTCGAAGCGATATGCATAATCATAAGGACCGTTCGAGCACTAGCGATGACCGCCGTGCCCTTCTACCATTGCGGTGTTCCTCCACTTTGCTGGTCGTGGCCTCTCGTCCATGTTTAAGTCTTGTGCGAGGCCGTCGCTCGACCTCGGACCCAGAGGGGCTGGGTAAAACTACCCTATCGGCGCCACGACCTAGAAAGCAGGAGCGACCAATAAGCAAAGCAAGGAAGACTTCAAGTATCCCCAAGCTCACGGTTTACTAGCAGGGCCGAGGTTTCTTTGTACACAAAAACAAACCACTTTTGTTAGTACATTCAGCGCTCTTTGATGTTTCCTTACAATTCGGCCATCTCATGGGTAGCTTTTCTACTGCCTTCGGTGAGCCACTCTTGCCTTGGGGTTGCGATCTCACCACAGGGGCGGAGAGGCTATTTGGGAAGCATCCGGGCTCGGCGTCGTTAAGATCTTCAAAATTTGGGCGGGGCATTCTTATTTTGCTTCAAGCAGCGCTCGAGCTTTTCTTGAGCTCGGGGACCTTAATCCGGGCCAAGGCGACCTCGCGAGAACCTTCTCCGGCGCCTCGACTTTAAGCGCGTTCGACCTCGGCGCCTTGGTGGCGCGTTCGAGCTTCCCCTCAAGCTCAAGGATTTTGGCCTCGAGCTCGGGGGCGCCTCGTCCTAGAATGTACTGCTTTCATGGCCCTCTCGAGGTCCTTGACCTTGGCACCTTTCGGTTTCAAGTGTCTTGTTGGCGCTCCCAAGTTCCTCTTGAGCTGGAGTATTTTGGCCTTGAGCTCGGGAGTTGGCGCCTCATGAAGCCTCCTCGAGCCTTGATCTTGCCCTTTCGGCCTCGGCGCCGTGGTGGCGTCGGCGCTCTGCTCCACAGCCCCTAACACAATCGCGTTCGGAGACCTGGTCGCTCGAGCTCTTCGCGTGGACTATCTCATGCGCCCCTCATCGTCCGTAGATCGCCGAGCTCTTGGGCCTTACATGCTCGAGCTCCCCTGCCTCGACCTCAATAGTGCCTGGCGGGGCCGCTCAACCTCCTGCGCCTCCCACTGCGTCGAGAGACCCCGGCCTGACGGAGCATACTCTCGGAGGCCTTGTAACCCTCGAGAGCACGGTCGATCACCTTCACAATGAAAAGGATGGCCCAAAAGTGAGAGGGACAAGGAAGTCAAACTCTGAGCTCTGAAGTCGGCGGGAAGACCCTCACCTCGCCGAGTCGCCCTCAAGCGTCTTGTTGGTGAAGTCCTCACGATCGTCAATCGATCGCGAGGATCTCCTCCTCCTCGTCGGCCACCGCCAGGGTGCTGGGATCGACCACTGACCACCGATGGCGCCTTGGGCGGGACTCTGAGTCCCGCCCGGGGGCAGTTATCCATTGCCTCCTCCGGTGGGTTGAGGCAAGCGGAGAGGACATAGCGGCGAGAAACCAGCCCGTCCACCAGTCGGGGTCCCGCTCGTCTCGGCGCCAAGGGATGGCGGCGGATCCGCCTCGGTATTCCCGACCTCCGTGGCACAGGGTGCGTGACCTCGGCCTCGGCCGATCCTGTTGAGGAGGTCTGTGGAGTCTGCGGCCCGTCGCCCCGGTGGCCGTGGTCCGATGACCTCGGCGCCGGGAGCGATCGTGGTTGGTGGGGTCTTGGAGGCCACTTCAATCGTGGCCTCAAGGCCTGAGTATCCTCCCTCATGGGGCGTCGGGAAGCCCGTCCGGGCGGCTCTGCCGTGGGCCTCGCCCGTGTCGTAATCATGTTGTTTTGTGGGCTCGTGTTCTTCGGACGAGTCGTCGAGCCCTTGGTAGAACTCACCGACCAAGAGTTTGGCCGAAAGTCGTGTCCGCGACGATCGCGGCGTGGTACCAGCTCGGCGTTCTCCTCCTCGGACTTGGACTTGCCACGGACAGCGACCATCGTCCAAAGCGGGCAAGTTTGAGCTTCGGGTGCTCGAGTCTGCGATCAAAAGCATACTAAGCGAAGAAAATACGAAAGGGTGCCTGAGCCAAGGATGCGGGGCTTACAGGTCACCGATCTCCTCCTCATCGAAGGTCGTCGAAGGTCTTCTTGCCCGATGTTGAGGATGTCACGTTCGCGTCCTCGCGACTGAGGTCTCGGGGTTGAGCCGGCTCCGCATCACCGCACTTGGCGAGGCTCGGGCTCGAGCTCAGGGGGTGTACTCGAACTTGGCGGCGGCGGCCGATGCTCTCTTGCTACGAAGGAAACTTCGTCAAAAGCGGCAAAGCGGCGGGAAAACACAAGCTCGGGGCTCGACGAAGGGCCCTTACCATGGCACGGTCTCCCCTCGACATAAGCTTCTTCGCCTCCGTTAAAGCTTGAGTCCGGCCGGTGGAGGTCGCTTCTTCCCCTTCTTGCCCTGCCCCGGCGGCGGCGAACATTCTCTGGCGTGTCAGTAACTCTGATGGGCTGCGTGCGGGCGGGGCTCGAGAAGGGGCTGCGTGGGTATAAGACTTCGGCGCTTGGTGGATGACCTACCTCGTCCTTCGGCGAAGTACATTCTTGGGGCGGGGTTGCGATGGCGTGCTCGTCGCCCGGCTTCCCAAACATCTCGACCATCTGGCGGAGACCCGAGTTCTTCGGCCTTCGGGACAAGCGGTTGTCAGAGAGAGGATCGAAGGGTGTCGCATAAGCGGACGCTGAGACAAAAGACTTACTGGAAGCGTGCCCTCGCGGGTGCTATCGTCGGACCCACGGATCTCGAAGAAGGGTGCTCCCTCACTTTGAGAGGACAGCGGTTCGCGAAATCGTTGCGATCGCTTTGCCGTTAAGACAGCGTGGGCGCGAATATGGATGAGGCGATGGCCTCCTCGTCGACCTTGAGTCGTCCGCTCGAGTCTCCTTCTTCGCGGTTGGCGATGGGGGTCGCCGTACACGGCGTCCCTCGCCCTCTTGAGTAGAACCGGTAGCTCGTTCAGGGCGAGGAATCCGGAAATTGGAACTTAGGAAGCCCACTTGAGCCCGACCCGTTCGCGGAAGTAAGGCAACGACCACGGGGTCCTTCGGGAGGCGGAAGAAGCGAAATCTCAAAAGAAGAAGCGAGGGTCGGGAGAATCCCGAGAACCCCTCGCATAGATGGGAAAAAGATGGTGAGAGAAGAAGCGGAGTTTGGCGCCCGATTGATGAGCTTCGATGTCGCATGGTGGAGAGGACCTTGTGACGAACTCACTCTCGAGGTCCATAAGCCAAAGAGGGCGTAGTGCTCGGTCGCGAACGATCTCATCATCCTTGGCGCGCGGCTCGGTCTCGTTGCGGCGTATAGCCATACAAATGGGTCCAGCGGCCCGGGGACTCGAGCTCTCTCATCCTCGAATCCGGCGAGTGCTCCTTCTTGGTCATGGCGATCGTGCGGTTTTTGCGAGGAGAGGAGGACCTTGCTCAGGCGAGAGGACTTGGAAAAGCGAAGGGCTCAAGGGCGAGCTTTTCTTCTTGAAGATGTGGTATTTGGGATTATGAAGCCTTAACCACGGTAAAATCGATCCACGGTGCCTTAAAAGCGTGCCAACTATGACTTGCGGGCGTGATTAAGGCTTGGGCTCGGGTCGAGGCGCGCCCGGTGCCCACCAACCATTCACATCCGTACCAACATCGAGAAATCCGAAGGTCGCCGGTGTAAGTGGCCAAGAGACTTGCCTTGTGGTCTCCTTGAGCCTCGACCAAGGAGTCAAGACCTATGAAGGTTTTTTAGTCTCAGAATAAGGCTCGAGGTCGTCACGAGGTTCCTCCGACCTAGAGCCTCGGGGGCTGGTGGCAGTGGGTACCCCTTGACCCGGCCGAGTGTGGTCGGCAATTCCCATGCTCGAAAGGCCCGGCCATGACACAGGTGCGCTTTTGGGCGCTCGACCTGGCCTTGGCTTGCAGCTCGGCACCTCTCGACCTCGAGCTCGGCGGGGTCTCGCTGAAGCCTGGTCCGCCCTAGGATTTGGATCGGGCATTTGGTGACAGTTGCCAAAAGCGAGTCGTGGGGTGACTCGAGTCGCGCCATGCAAGTTCGAGGCGATTCTTTGCCGACCCTCAAGGTGCACGGAGGCCCCTTTCGAGGTTTGCTCCCGGCCGTTCGCGTACAAAGAATTATAAAGACCAAGGATGCATGAGCTCGGGGACCACGAAGACAACACAACACACACAGCGGCTCGAGTTAGGAATCACCATTCTTGTCTTAAGTTGTAAACCTTTGCTCTGTACACCCATATAACAAGAATCACCCATGCAGGCGGCTGGAGTAGAGCTATTACCTTCACGGGGGGCTCGAACTAGTATAAACTCTTGTCTCGTGCTCGTTGTGCGCCTTGCTCAGAGCCATCGCCCGATCGATTTTCTTCCTTCGTTCGAGTAAAAAGCGCGGCTCGGGTCCCATAAACTCTCGACCCTACCTCTTTTTGCGGTTGGCGATCGATCATCGGCGAGAGATCAATTAAACTACTGACCAAAGGGTAGAGTCATCGACTATAAAGCCATATCACGATTATATAGATCGCATGCCATATCCGCATAATTTTAAAGTTCCTAATTTTGTCAAGTTTTACGAGGATGATTTGGTCACCACCTTAGAGCACATCGGACACTTTATCACTTAATGTGGCGAAGTTGCTTTCGATCTGACGAGCTGAAAATTAGATTATTCCCATTATCTTTATCGAAAGCTGCTTTTACTTGGTTTATTAGTCTACCTCCAAATTCAGTTCATTTTTGGAACGATTTGGAAAGCCGATTCTATGAGTACTTTTTTTCCAGCAGTCTGAAACTTAGGATTTCAGATCTAAGCTCTGTCCACTAGAAATTTGGGGAATCGGTAACTGAATAAATTAAGAGGTTTAGGAAAGTTTGAAATCGGTGCTTTAGTGTCACATTACCTGATAATCAACTAGCCGATTTAGCTTTCCAAGGGCTAATTTTCCCACTTAGGGAAAAGTTTGGTAGGCAAGAGTTCACCGGCTTAAGCTATTTGCTTCATCACATGTCAACTCAAGAAAGCTGACTGCTTGACAATAAGGGGTTCAGGGATAAATTTAGAGTGATGGAAATAATAAGGAAAAAGACAAGGCCAAAGTTAATATGGTCGACTACTACTCGAGTGAATCCTCTGACGACGATGAGGCAAAGGTAAATATAGCCGCGTGGGTCAAGGGTCCCAAAAAGTCCTTGGTCTATTCATGGCTTAAGCTGACTAAAAACGAGTTGGAGATCAAGTATGCATTCGACGTATCCAAATGTGATCATATTTTTGACTTACTTTTGCAAAAAAATAATATGATTGCCTGAGAGGCACGTCATACCATCGGTTGACAAGATCAAGAAGCGAAGGTATTGCAAGTGGCATCACTCTTTTTCTCATAATACTAACGATTGTAATATTTTTCGCCAGTAGATCCAGTTGGCTATTGAAGATAGTCGGTTGAAATTTGCCGATGAGGCAAACACGCAGGTGGATGTGGATCCGTTCCCCATCAATATGGTTCAGTGCTCGCATAAAGGGAAAGAGCCAATGAACGATGAAGAACCAAAATGGGCTCGATGCGTTGACATCCAATCCAGTTCAAATGGCAGCCAGACCTTGAAGATCACGATTGGTTCACTACAAATAGAAGCCAACCATGAAGGCAAGAGCTCGAGGACTATCAAGCCAAAGGGAGATCCGCAAGTTGGCAGATGGTACAAAGCCGAAAGATCACTACCACGAAGGCCGATCAATAGGCCTAAGCCAACATTTTCTCAATTATTGGAGAAATATGAGAAAATGAATGATCAGCCACGACACCCCCCATGTTAGCCAGACAATTTATATTGGCCTGAGAACCTGAAGAGAGCCCATCAAAGATGCCCCTTTTGGTAGTTTTGTTGGGAGAGGGGAGTAGCACTGCTGTCGCCATACTCATGCCCGATGGAGCAATATCACTGGGATGATTGGCCTTGGCGATCAGCCAAATATAGATTATCCTGTCGATACAGGATCATCGTAGCAAAATTTACAAAAAGCCGATTCAAGAGAGGGTTTCCCTACCGAATCAAGCTAAGGAACATGCGGTGGAGCCTAGCACTGCAGTAAAAAAAGACCTGGCTGGAAGGATCCGTAAGCTGATTGAACCCAAACCAAGTTGGTGCCCGCCGAGTCTTAGTCGATCATAACACAGACGACTTCAAAGGCTAAGAACTCAAGAAATTAGGGAGGCCAAATAGGAGAAGCAAAGAGACTAGGCGTTTAATGAGCTTCGGTCGATCAAAACTATGAAAAAGGAGTGGAGGAGAAAAGATCAAGTTGAAGAAGAAACTGATTCAACCGATGACTTGGGATCGCCCATGATTCAGGATGACACACCTCTAATGGACATCAATATGGTGTTCATGCTACCAGCCGAGTTTAAGATTAAAACTGAATCGGCTAAGGAAACCTTTGCTCAGCTGTGTTTGGGTGCTCAAGAAGCAGTCTTTGAGAAGCCACGTGATGCATATCGACATCTGAAGCCATGTAACTAAAAGGGCATATAAACGGCAAGCCAATCTAGAATTCTGGCGGATGGAGGAGCGACTGTTAATCTAATGCCGTATACCACTTACAAGAAGTTGGGTAAGTCCGACGAAGACTTAATCAAGACTAATATGGTTTTAAATGACTTCACAGGTGACCCCACTGAAGCTAAAGGCGTCATGGTCATAGAATTGACTATCGGTAGCAAAGCTTTGCCGAAGGCCTTCTTCGTTATTAATGCCAAAGGCAACTATAGCGTGTTGCTTGGACAAGACTGGATACATGCGAATTGTTACATCCCGCGACTATGCACCAACTGCTCATCTAGTGGAATGAAGATGAAGTCGAGGTCATCCCAACCGATACATCGGCTCATATTGCGATGGCTAGTTCGGATGCAAATTGGCCGCACAAAGAGGCTGAATGCATATTACGCAAAATACTGGATGATTGCGATTTTATTTGCATCGGTAAAACAGGACTTATGCCGATCAATGTCAAGCCAGGCACATTTGATCGGGCAAATTAAGTTTTACGCTGATGATGTCAAAGCAAGCGATGAAGGCCCTACAAGACAAAATGCAAAGATATCAGCAAACGACAGATAGCCATGAGGCCGTCAAAGATATTTAGGAGGTCGAGAAGTTAGGCCAAGGATTCACATTGACCGATCTGCTTGAAGAAGTTGACATCGGGGATGGTGATAGGAAAAGACCTACTTTTATTAGTGGAAAATTAGATGCAACATACAAGGAAAAGTTGGTCAAAATTCTTAAGAATTATAAAGATTATTTTGCTTGGGAATACCATGAGATGTCTGGTTTAAACTGACAGCTTGTTGAACATCGGCTACCCATAAAACTGGGATATCGGCCATTTAAACAATATCCCTAACGTTTTAATCTGACTTTGTACAGTGTTATTAAATAAGAAATAGAGCGATTGTTGGAGACCAAATTCATCAGACCTTGCCAATATGCTGAATGGGTCTCCAATATTGTCCCCGTCATGAAGAAAAACGGTAATCTCAGGGTGTGTCGACTTTAGAGATTTAAATAAAGCCACACCAAAGGATAAGTATCTGATGCCAATAGCCGATATACTTATCGATGTTGCATCAGGGAATAAGATCATTAGCTTTCTTGATGGAAACACCGATATTCATGGCAAAAGCTGATATACCTAAGCTCGCCTTCAGATGTCCTGGTGCTCTAGGGTTATTTGAGTGGACAGTTATGACGTTTGGCTTAAAAAAACATTGGTGCAACTTACCATTGGGCTATGAATTTAATATTTCATAATTTGATTGGCCATATTGTCAAAATTTATATTGACGATGTCATTGTAAAATCAGAAGATGATTTGCAATATTTGGCCGATTTAGAGAGAGTTTTTCAAAACATAAGGGCACATGGCTTGAAGATGAATCCTTTTAAATGTGTATTTGGCGTATCGGTTGGACAATTTTTAGGCTTCATGGTCCACGAGAGGGGAATTAAAGTTAACCAAAAAAGGGTTAAAGCCATAGCCAAAACAAAGCTGCTAACGTGCAAAAATGAGTTGCAAAAGTTGATTGAAAAAATCAATTATTTATGGCAGTTTATTTCAAATTTGTTTGGTCGAATCCGAGCATTTATCCCATTGTTGAAACTGAAGGATAATTAGGAGTTTGTTTGGAGGGCCGATCAACAAAAAGCTTTCGAGGATATTAAAGAATACTTGATCAATCCTCCAGTGTTAGCAGTGCCGCAAAAAGGAATTCTATTAATTCAAGTTATACATATCTGCTGAGGAAGAAACTATTGGAACAGTTCTGGCACAGGAAGTCAACGGCAAAGAGAGGATGATTTTCTATTTAAGTCAACGTTGCTGGAGCTGAGATCAGGTATCTCTTTGTAGAGAAATTATTGTATTTTGCTTGTACGAAGTTAAGGCACTATATTTTAGCGTCGGCTTGTGAGGTGGTTTACAAAACCGATGTTATAAGATATATGCTGTCAACCCCAATTTTGCGAGGTCGACTTGGTAAATGGGTTTATGTATTGATTGAGTTCGACCTATCATATGAATTGGCCAAGGCGGTTAAAGGACAAGTAATAGACAATTTTATAATAGGACACGAAACCATTGCCGATCTAGTTTCCGTTGCCCCTTGACAGCTGTGCTTTGATGGATCGGTATGTCAAGAAGGTGATGGCATTGGTATAGTGCTCATTTCACCTAAGAGGCATAACTTCGAGTTTGCATTTCAGTTGACTAGCCGATGCTCTAACAATCAGGCAAAGTATGAGGCATTACTCAAAGGCCTGCAACTATTAGAAACTATCGAAGTAGATGCTGTTGAGGCTTATGGCGATTCCTTACTAGTCGTGTAGCAGATCAAGGGAGAATACCAATGTCATGACAAGACACTGTTTAAATACTTAAAGCAGTTTCTTGATGCAATTGGCTCATTCACTTCATTTTCCATTAACCACATTCCCTAAGAGATGAACGGCAGGGCTAACTTGTTGGCTTAGTAGGCATCAGGATACAAGGATTTTAGCTCATATCCAATGCACGAGCACATTGACAAAGCAATAATGCGTCGACATCACGTCATTTGGAGGACAAAGATAAAAGAATATTTGATTAATCCATCTAAGCCAACAAAATGCAAGGTTAGATAGCAGGCATTGAAGTATGTTGTCTTAGATGAAGTATTATATCATCGGACATTAGAAGGATTACTACTAAGATGCCTTGGAGCCGATGAAGCCAAAGTAGCGATGGGTGACGTGCACGAAGGTATCTGTGGGTCACATTAGTCAGCTCATAAGATGAGATGGATGCTTAGACGCACTGGGTATTTTTGGTTGACAATGTTAGAAGATTGTTTCTGATATTATAAAGGATGCCAGAGTTGTCAGAAGTTCGGCAATGTGCAACTTGCACCAGCATCGACTTTGCATCCGATTATCAAACCATGGCCGTTCAGAGGATGGGGGATAGATGTAATTGGGCAAATATTTCCTGCCTCTAGTAAGGGTCACAAGTTTATTTTGGCTGCGACTGATTATTTTTCTAAGTGGGTTGAAGCTATACCCCTCAAGAAGGTTATCAATGTTGAGGCTATCGGGTTTGTCAATGAGCACATTATTCATTGGTTTGGAATACCACAAACTATCACGATCGATCAATATACTGTGTTCATGTCCGATGAGTTCCAAAGTTTTGCCAAAAGCTCGGGAATCAAGTTGCTCAACTCATCGCCTTATTATGCTCAGGCTAATGGATAAGCCGAATCGTCCAATAAGACGCTAATTAAACTGATTAAGAGGAAACTTGACGAAAAGCCAAGGAATTGGCACTTGACATTATCAGAGTCATTATGGATCTATCGGTTGGCGTACCATAGATCTATCAAGCTTTCACCTTATTGGCTAGTCTATGGTCAAGAAGCCATTTTGACTGTGGAAATTAACATTGACTCAATTCGAGTGGCTAGACAAAATGGTTTGTCGGCTCAGGATTACAAAGACTTGATGCTTGATAGTCTAAACGACTTAGCAAAATTGTGCCTGTCTATGCTAGATTGGCTTAAGAAGAACAAGGTGAGAGTTGCAAGGACGTACAACAAGAAAGTTATGCCCAAATCCTTCAGTGAAGCCGATTTAGTTTGGAAAACTGTACTATCCGTTGGCTCTAGGGATAACCGATTTGGTAAATGGTCTTCTACGTGGGAAGGACCATATAAAGCACATCGTCTTGTTGATGGAGATCCCTATATAATCAAAACGCTAGAGGGAGTTGTCTTGCCTAAGGCGATTAATGGAAAATACTACAAGAAATACTATCCTAGCGTATGGATTGGGTCTTAATCGGCTACGGTAGAAAATTGTTTTACAAGCCAAGTTAACTCATTACAGTTAGTTGTGGATAAATTGGACGACAAGGCATATAATTGGTTAAACAGCCGATTAAAACAAGTTAATATTACAAAAGTATTGCTTCAAAGCCAACTGTGCCACAAGGATTATATTAGAGGTTTACAGGCTAAAGCCGATAGCGCGGCAGATGCCTTGGCAATGATCTGTTGAATTTTGTCAACAGTCTGTTGATCCGCTTTGGCGCTGCCGGGTACAGCCAATTGCTCTTTAACCTATGCAACAGGCAGGACAATTTCATGCTTCTGGTCTTTGAGGGAGGCGACTGTTATGGTAAGCTTGGCTTGGCCATCGGCTAGTTGCTTGTTCAGATTGGCTAGTTCTTCTTCTAGGTGCTTCTTGGCTGATTCTAGCTTTTGAATGGTGGCCTTATTCGACTTGAGGGCCAGAGTGTCTTCATCAATTTTTTTCTTCTTAGCCTTAACTTCTACCACCATCTTGTCCAGGATTCCCTGATCGGCCTCTTGTGCTTCCCTCTGAGCAATTCTAGCCCTGGCCACTTCAACCTCCACCTTCTTGTTGTCCAAGTGACAGACGTTCAGGAGTGCACTCATGGCTTCAAGAGGAAGGTCAGCTTCTACAGCAGCCATTACGTCTCGAAGGGGCTGCGTGTTGCTTAGAAGGTCAGCTTTAGGTTGCATTACTTGATGGAAAAGCTTGTTTAGCCATTCTTGCATGCCTGGCACTGAAGTAACCATGGCCGATGCTTCCTTTGAGACTTCGAGGATTTTCCTTATATCAGCAGGATAGTCGTTTGTGGCTGCAATCTCTGGGTCGTCCAGTTCGTCCAAGGTGAAGCCCAACAAGTTTACTGGGTCGAACGGTGTCGGAAGAGTGAAGATCACCAGGGCTGATGGTGTCGGCTGAGAAGACGGTAGCGGGGCTTCCAGATATGCACCTTTGAGGTCGGCCAAGACATTGGCCACTTGTGCTGACACAGTCGGCTGAAAAAGAATCAAATAATACTAAGCCAACCATAGGTTGTTCTCACTGTGTTTAAAGACTTGTTAAAAGTAGCTTACCCCTCCAGTAGCCAATGCGCGTGGGGAACTCTCTGCACTATGCTTCTGAGGTTTTGAGCCTCTTTTGGCGGGAGCCTTGGTAGATTTGGCATTCTTCTTTTCTTGAAATTGATCGACCAAGGATTAGCATTATAAGAGAAATAAGGACTCAAAGCAACCGTCAATCAAAGCATACGTACTAGGCTATTGCTTTTTCTCAATGTCCGACAGTGAGAGACTTTGAATTTCCAAAGTGCCAGAATGTAGCCTGTGAGGCTCGTCGACTGATGGGGTCGTTTGCTGGGGTGACCACTACCCGATTGGCCCGAAACGACCTTTTTGCCAGCAGCTTTTGACTGCAAAAAAGAAAATTTTGATTAGCAGCAAAGTACTTGGCAAAGAAGAAAGGAGGGAATCTTTTAAAAGCCCGATACCTCTTTGGTAATATCTACTGAACTTGTGTTAGTATAACTAGAGGAACTAGAATCCCCACTTGAGTCACTGTTAGAGACTAATGTCGGCTTAGGAAGGTTAGGGAGAAATGTATTGATAATAGCCGACTGAGTCATGTCCAAATAGAGGGCCTCTGCAATAGACGACCACCAAGCAGAGAAATGACCCGCCCGATGAGAATTCAAGAAAAAATGCGGAAAGTTTTTAATCTGAAACTCATTGGCTATCTCCAGGACAATATTTGCCATAGCAGCATTACATACTCTGGCTCTAGGCTGGAGCCGATCAAGAAGTTAGAGGCTTGGAATGACTTGGCCAAAGCCTAAGCTCTGAGCGAGATTGAAGGGTGGTAAACTCGTATGACTTAATCGAAATGTCGATTTCGATGTTAAGGCCGACATGAAGTATGCTTAGGGAGATGAAAATTTTATATAAATCCAAAGTCGATTGGGGCATCAAGGAGCTATCGGCCCCCAAATGAAGAAAAGACAGGCATTTATAATCAGCTGTGCCACTATAGCTGAAAAAATCACGCTGACCAAAATTCTCACTATCTAGTTGTAGGAAAAATAATAAATATTTTTTCAAGCTGATAGGGGTGATCTTTGTCTCAATCCCCGAACACATGATATATCTCTGTAACATTCAATTTTTGAGTTTCTTTTTAAAATTTTAGTGAATTTAAAAATTCCTTTTTGAGCAAGTAAATCATTTGAATCAAAATTTCAAGTCTAAATGAGTTCAAAATAATTTATTTAGGTTCGCAGTCGTGCCACCTTCTCCCCCTCTCTTTTCTCTTTGCTTGCCGCACTGAGTCGTCGCCCCAATCTCAACCCTAGCACCGTCGTGCCTTTGGTCTTCTCCACCACCGTTCGTCGTTGTGGGTGAGCCTCCGCTGTGCTCGTTGGTTCCACCGAACTACCCGCGTCGCCCCCTCCCCTTTGCTTTACGCCCCGCCCCCGATCCATCGCGGTTTCGCCATAGTAGTCACCTTCTTCTCCGCAGGTCGTGGCGCTTGCGCTTACTATCGGGCTTGCCGTTGTCGCCCTCATCGTGTTCCAGCCGTCCAATCTACCATCGATCCATCGGATGCGCGCCATGCGGATGGGTCGAATCAAGCCGGGTCGACCGCGTCTCCCCATCGGCTGTCAGTAGCTATGTGTCGTGCCACGTCGGCGCTAGCGTCGCCTGTCCCCTTCACCTCAGCAGACCTCGCCGCGTCATCGCGAGTACTCTCGGTGCTCCCGATCTATCATGGGCTGAGCCACTGACATGTGGGAACCACATGTCATTGGTAATTCTTTTTCTAGAAAATCTGAAATTCCAGCTAATCGCAGTCTACCATGTGTCAACCCTTTTTTATTTTTCTAATTTTCTGATCCGAGGAACTTCCAAGAGCCTGTTCTCCTTCGTTCAAGCTTCGATTTTAGCGATTCAAATTTCTAAATTCATGATCTATCTTTTAGTACAATTCTTTTCAATTTTTAAATTTTGTTTGAATTTGTTTTATTTATTTGTTCCTGTTTCGCGTGTAGATGACACAATTGAAACTCAAGCCAATCAAGATGGCGAAGTGGAACCGAGAGGAGGCAAAGATGGGACAAGAGAATTGCTTAGTCCAACTTAAACGTTTCGGCATTATGCTATTATGGGAAACTTTTCAAACATTGTTTAAACTTATTTGTAAAGATGAGGCGATTGGTATTGTTGTTGTTATTTAAATGAAATAAAGTGAAAATGGCCTAGACCAGGGCGGATGGATGTTTGGTGGGTGCTGGATGCATGATGTTGGGACCCGAATATACAAATCCGGACCCTCTGTGTATTTCGCACTAGTACAGGATCACGCTAGTGCACACAGGCTCAACATAGATGAATATCATAATCATACTCAACGATAATTATAAATAAGACTTTATCAAGTTTAATATAACTATTGAATGACCTTATGGTCCTCCTAACAAGAGTACGCCACGCAGGGCTAATTGAAAGTAAATAAATAAACTACAACGGAAATAAATAAAAGCGTAGAAAACCTTCAACTGCCGCAGGCAACTGACAAGGTTCGCACCCTAATTGTTCGCCTCCTCCTGGAACTCCTCAAAAGTAGGTGTTGCTTCTTCCTCAACTGGTGATATTGGTGGCAAGGGGTGAGTACATAAAGCACTCAACAAGTCGTGCACAGAATGCAAGTCTACTTACTATATGCATGGCTTAGTACAAAGGATAGGTTACATGGTTACTTTGCATAAACAACATTTACAAAAAAATAGCTTAAATAGATTGAAAGACAGTAAAACAAATAATAACAGTAATAACTTTTGCATTTGTTTTCAATGTCCAACTCATATCCTTATTTCCACATTCCAACATTCTATCCCGACATTTGTTTAATAAAAATCTAACCCTTGACTGTAATCACCGAACAATGCCCAATACCGTGAGCACGGCTATTCGAATAAGTTTTACACTCTGCAGAGGTTATACACTTTACCCACAAGATATAATCAAACACCACCAAGACGAGTGACCATAACAAAGCCTTTCCAATGCCTATCTAAACCTAGTACTGTCCCATTCCAGACTTGTGGTTGTATGAATGTCTCAGTTCAAATTCTTGCAAGGTTAAGTTCTTAATTGTCCAAGGCAAAACTAACAAAAAATCACCATGTCCAAACCACAAATATCACAAAAAGCAAATGTGACCACCCACGTGCCAACCTTGGCCCACCACAAAGACTTGCCACTTGCCTCAGTCTAAATCATTTTACCACCCCGGTTGATTTACCATGCACCACGTGCCATCAACAATACCAACATTGTGTGACAACACCGACATACAATTAGTAAACATGTTCCATTATCATTAAGCAATATTAAACATTTGTTCATGAAATAATGACTTGTTGCATGGCTAAGCATTCTACTTGCGTTCTAGCTACCCACATTGGCATATATAGCTACCAATTACTATCAAACCATTCTAGGGTGACAAATGAATTATGGCATACGACATGGCAAAGGTGAAAGTAACTCAAGTGGATGATTAACTACTCCCAATATATGACAAACCTTTAATAATTGAAATATATGCAATACATTTAAAACAACATAACCTTTAAACATAGGTTTAATAAGATCAAAGCACGACTTGCCTTCGAATGGGTCTGAATCCTACTTTGCAACCTGGCCAAGCACTGGCTCCTAAACCACAAAGTCTCCCAGCAACTCAACGTCTACGCGCAACGAAGGAGAAAGCAATAAATGACCAAAACAGAGAGTAAAATCAACTCCAAAAATTAAATAAAATTCACAAATAAATAGAGCATAATTTTACAAATTTTTAGGGACTGGAATCACCTCAATCAGAGTTCGGACACAAAAGATATGGCCTTTCAAATTTTTAATTAATTGGAAAACCCTAAAAATCAGAAAATCCGATTTATCCGAATTATTTCTATATGGGAAATTCACATTTACGCTGTTAGCATGGCCTCTGATGACGTCAGCATCGAAATGAATTTCTATCAAATTATTTTATAAAGAAAACTTAATTATGACGCTATCACGACGCCAACATGACACGCGGGCCCAATCACGGTACCGACAAAGGCCACAACCAAAGGCTGCCACGCGTCCTGGTGCATGGACTCGGTCCACGGCACAGCTCGAGCGTATGGTGGACTGACGGTACTGCACCCATGCACCCGCTGACGCAAGCACTAGCGTCAGCAGGACATCTGGACCAATAGGAATGCGACACGCGACACGACGCTATTAACCGAGGCTCAAATCAATCTCATCCGTCCGATTCAAAATGAACGGCCGGGATTGATCATCACGAAGCAGCTCTGGCCTACTGCGGGCTCAACACGTGGCACTACGGCAACCCTTGGATCTGGATCGGACGGCGGCGGCAGGCGACGCAGCGATGTGACACGCGGCAACACGAGATTAGCTCTGCGCGCGATGCGATCTCGACCGTTCAGTTCACAATAAATGGCCGAGATCAATCGATGTGATACGGCTCTTGTCTACTACGGGGGCGACACGCGGCGCCACTTCTACTCTTGGATCTGGATCGGACGGTGAAGGCAGGTCAAGCGATGGCGCTACGCGGCACGATTGGGATCGATTGCAATGCATCCGACGCCACAATGAAAGTGGAGCATCGCGGCGCTTAACGTGGTGGCATCACATCCCTTGAGTCTAGATCCAACGGCTACCATCTACGCCTATACAATCTAACGCGATGCAATCTACGCCGTTCAAATGAAATCTAACAGCTGAGGGTTGAAGATGAGGTTTACTGTTGATCGGGTGACGCGGCAAAATCCGGAGCGTTGGGTGAAGATCCGACAGAGGGCGAAGCTCGGGCTGGCGGCGATGGCACGGCAGCACGGGTTCACTGGAGCGGAGGAAGACGACCACGGTGACGGTGCCGCGGGGCTTTTCCGACAACAGAAACAGCACGGCGGATGCGTCTTGGCACGGGCAACTTGACGGTGACTTCAAACATGGCGGAGATGGACCGACGGCAGCGCAATGTGCGGCAGAAGGCCTCGGAACTCCGGCGAGCTCGCGCAAAAAAACGAGGGCGTCTCAACGTGTAGGCTTTGACCAGAAGGTGCGGCACGAGGTGGAGATCACAAGGGTGGCGGCGGCACAATAAATAAGGGCCTCGGCATCCGTGCGGCGGGCGGAAATGAATCCCGTTGATTGCGGGATTCCGGCTGCGCGGCGGACTCGGATGGGCGACGTGGTTCTATCGCAGGCATCCACGCAAAACAGATCGATGACTCAGGGTGTGCAGCGACGCAGACGGACAGGGATCGCCCGATCGCAATCGAACGGCGGAAGGGCTAGGGTTTTTCGGCGGCTGGGCTAACGGGCCGACGGCGCGGGAGATTTGGGCCGGACCGAACTGGGTTTTGGCCCATCACTATTAAAGCGATTTTAATTGCATTTCTGAATAAAATAAATCAAGACAATCAATAAAGCCAAAATAAATAGCAAAAAAATCACAAAAATCCAGAAAAATTCTAGAAAATATGTCTGGACCTCTGGAACCCAAATAAAATGCTTCCAATAAAATATCATCAACAAATTGCACTAAACAAATAAAAGACAACAAATGACCTAATTAAATAAATACAAGAAGAAATAAATAAAATCCCAGAAAATCAAGAAAAGCACAATAAATCCAGAAAAGCAAAATTTAGGATGTTACAAACCTCCCCCCTTAACGGAATCTCGACCCCGAGATTCAGGGCTGACTAAGGAATATGTTTGGAAACTCTGACTTCAGATCCTCTTCTCGTTCCCACGTGGCCTCGCTTTCTGAATGATTGCTGCACTGCACTCTGCAGAAACACACCGACTTGTTCCGGGTTCTTCGTTCAGCCACATCCAGAATCTTGATTGGTTGCTCCTTGTAGGTTAGATCCTCCTGCAAATTAACTGACTCCAATGGCGTCTGTTCTGTGGGCACTCGAAGACAGTTCTTCAACTGAGAAACATAGAATACATCATGCATTCCTGCCAATGACTACGACAACTCCAACTGGTAGGCAACCTCTCCTTTGCGGCTCAAGATTTTGAACGGGCCAACATATCTCGGCGCGAGCTTCCCTTTAGCATGAAATATTTTTACTCCTTTGAGCGGGGTTACTCTGAGATATACAAAATCCTCAGGCTCAAAGCTTAATTCTCGGCGATGGTTATCAGCATAACTCTTTTGCCTCGACTGAGCGGTCTTCAACCTTTCTCTGATCATGGCGATTTGCTCTTCAGTTTCTTTTAAAATATCTGGCCCAAAAATTAACCTTTCTCCTGTCTCATTCCAATTCAGCGGGGTACGACAAGAGCGACCATATAAGGCTTCAAACGGCGACATTTGCAAACTAACTTGATAGCTATTGTTGTAACTAAACTCGGCATACGGCAGGCATTTATCCCACGTAGTAGCATAGGCTAAGGCACAAGCTCTTAACATATCCTCTAAAATCTGATTGACTCTCTTGGTCTGACCATCTATTTGAGGATGATAAGCCGTACTAAAATTCAGATGAGTTCCCATCGCTTCATGCAACTTATTCCAAAATCTTGAGGTAAATTGAGTACCTCTATCCGATACTATTTTCTTGGGCACACCATGCAAACATACAATTCTTGACATGTACAACTCTACCAAATGATCTCCTGAGTAGGTAGTCTTTACTGGTATAAAATGCGCAACTTTAGTCTGACGATCAATTATGATCCATATGGAATCATACCCACTCTGAGTCCTCGGTAATCATGTGATAAAGTTCATACCAATCTCCTCCCATTTCCATTCAGGCACCTTTAAAGGTTGCAATAAACCTGTTGGCTTTTGATGCATTGCCTTCACTCTCTGGCATATATCACACAAGGCAACATGTTCAGCAACTTCACGCTTCATGTTCAGCCACCAAAATCTCAATTTCAGATCCTGATACATCTTTGCACTTCCTAGATGAATAGAGTACTTTGAATCATGAGCTTCTTCGAGAATTAACTGCTTCAATTCCTCTTTATGCGGCACACAGATTCAACTTCCCATCCATAAGGTTCCTTGTGCATCCATGGTGAAATTCTTAACCTTACCTTCATCCATTTTAGACTTAATCCTCTTTATCTTGGCATCATCCTTCTGTCTTTCTCGGATTTGATCCTCCAACGTAGACTTTACCTCCAGGGTAGCTAGAAATCCCTTTGGTATTACCTCCAATCTCAGCTTCTGAAATTCCTTACATAACTCAGACTAACTTCCCTGAATCATCATATTAACACTGTGATTCTTCCTGCTCAACGCATCGGCTACCACATTAGCCTTTCCAAGGTGATAATGAATTCCCAGATTATAATATTTAATTAATTCTAACCACCTCCTTTGCCTCATGTTCAGGTCCGATTGAGTGAAAATATACTTTAAACTTTTATGGTCTGTGTATATTTCACAACGATTTCCAATAAAATAGTGGCGCCATAACTTTAAGGCATGCACTACTGCTGCTAATTCCAAGTCATGCGTCGGATAATTTTCCTCATGTGGCCTCAACTGCCTTGACGCATATGCAACCACTTTACCATTCTGCATCAGCACACATCCAAGACCTTGACGCGAAGCATCACAATAAATATCGAAACTGCTCCGAATATCCGGTAACACTAACACTGGTGCAGATGTCAACCTTTTCTTCAGTTCTTGAAAGATCTTCTCACAATCTGGCATCCATGCAAATTTCTTCTCCTTCTTCAACAACTGTGTAAGGGGCCTGGCAATTGACGAGAATCCTGTTATGAATCGACGGTAATATCCTGCCATTCTAAGAAAATTTCGAATCTGGGTTACCGACTTCGGTTGTTCCCAATGCAACACTACTTCGACCTTACTAGGATCAACCGCAATACCCTTGGCAGTCATCACATGACCAAGGAACTCCACTTTCCTCTTCCAAAAGTCACATTTACTAAACTTGGCATACAATTGCTGCGCTCGAAGCTTCTCTAGAACTAGCCTCAAGTGTTCTACATGATCTTCTTCTATCTTGGAGTACACAAGAATGTCATCTATGAAAACGACAATGAACTTATCTAGGTATTCTATGAAAACTTTATTCATTAAGTTCATGAAATAGGCGGGAGCATTGGTCAATCCAAATGACAACACTGTGAACTCATAATGACCATATCTAGTAGAAAATGTTGTCTTGGGTATGTCTTCTGCTCTAATCTTCAGCTGATGATATCCCGATCGAAGATCTATTTTGGAGAAAATTCCAGCTCCACTTAATTGATCAAACAGGTCATCGATCCTGGGCAGCGGATACTTATTCTTTATTGTTACCTCATTTAAAGCTCAATAATCAATGCACATCCTCATGCTTCCATCCTTTTACTTAACAAACAAAAGAGGCGCTCCCCATGGCGCATTTAACTTGGTCTCATGAAACCTTTCCAGCAATTCCTCAAGCTGCTTCTTCATTTCTACTAACTCATTTGTCGGCATCCGATACATCTCTTGGCTATTGGGGCTGTACTAGGCACTAATTCAATCACAAACTCAACATCTCGATCGGGTGGCATTCCCGATAACTCTTCAGGAAAAATATCTGGACATTCATTCACAACCGGTACTTCCTCAATGCTGACTGCCTTAACACTATTAACCATCATTTGCCCATTATGAACTGCGGTTGCTTGAACTTCCACCCTTTCGCCTTTCGGGCTCTCAATGGACACTACTCTTCTACCACAGTCTATCACGGCTTTCTGTTCAGATAGCCAATCCATCCCAAGAATAACATCTAGGGTTTGAGTATCCAAGATAATAAGGTTCGCTAGGAACTCTATTCCATTCATGAGCATCCTTACTCCCATACATCCTAGGTTAGATCGCAACTCTGATCTAGGGGATTGGACCAAAAGCATGCACTTAAGATTATTAACTTCTAACCCATGCCCAACAACAAAATCTCGAGAGATAAAAGAATGCGAAGCTCCAGAATCAAACAAAACTGCAGCAGGTACTGAATTAACCAGAAACTTACCCAGTACAACATCCGATGCTCCCTGGGCCTTATCAGTCATGATATGGTTGACATGACCTCTCACCGTAGCTTGAGTGGTGACTCTTGGCTGAACAGCTCCACGGCTTCCTCCTAGTGCAGGTGTCTTGGCTAGCGTTGATCCAAGGTTGAAACAAACAGGCGTGACATCTCCTCTCTTAGGATAATTGTTGGCAAAATGTCCAGGTTCATTGCAGCTGAAACAACACCTCACTGCCGACTGCTGACCTCCTCCTAGGGCATTATTAGTCTACACAGGCGTGTGTAAATGCTGCCCACTAGGACGGGATGCAAGCGAAGGCGTTTTAAGGACCACCTTCGGCTAAAACCTGACAAGCTGTTGCGGTACAACCCTCATCCTTTGCTGCCCTTGGAGAGATCCCTGCTGTGCCATTCTACGCTTGCGGTTGTCATCCAACTTCTTACGCTTATCCTCTAGAATAAGGGCCTTATTCACCAGCTCCTGAAAATCGAGAAAAGTGTGAGTGATTAGCCCAACCTGCAGTCCAGAATTCAGTCCCTTCATGAAGCGAGACTGCCTTGCTTTATCAGTCGCTACATCCTTAGGTGCGTAGCGAGCAAGCTAAGTGAACCAATTCAAATATTCTGCCACTAACTGGCTCCCCTGCTTGATGGCCCTGAATTCCTCCTTCTTCAAATCCATAACACCTTCAGGAACATGGTACTGACGGAAAGTAGCAGAAAATTCCTCCCAAGTAATATCCTGTGGGTTCTCCTGCGATGCGCAGTAATTTTCTCACCATTCAGCAACTGTGCCCTCCAGCTGATGAGAAGCATATAGCACCTTCTCATTCCCTTCACACTGAGTGATATGCAATTTCCTTTCAATGGTCCTCAACTAGTCATCAGCTTCAATTGGGTTGGCATTCCCAGAGAATGTGGGTGGGTGAGTCCTCATGAAATCAAACAGCTTTGAGTATGGACGGTTTCCATTGCCAGCAGCTTGATTAGTTTTGTTGGCCGCTGCTTTGATTAGCAAAGTGCTGCATCTGCTGCATCATAGTCTGCATAAGCTGGGTTTGTGCAGCGAGAAAAGCTCCAAAGTTGCTCATATCCACTTGGGGTGCGGCCTGAGGAATTGGCGACGTATTCTTGTTATCATCTTGACGGCTTTCACTTCCTTGGGCTCCATTGTTTGTAAGAGTCTGAACCATCTGCAGATCACTCCAAGGTTTAGAGAAAAGAGGGGAAAATAGCATAGACAAGTAGTATAAGAACTTAGGCGGGGTAAGAAGGTTCTTATCCCAAACTCCAAACTTTATTATATTTATTTAATACTTGGTATGGCTGCTTACAAGTGCCTAAGGGCAATGCAGCGCATACTGCACACACAAAAGAACACAAAGACTTGGAAATTGCAGATAACCTAACAAGCAACTCTACCGACTAATGACAAAATACTAACTCGGACTCATGTGACTCACACTCGAGTCACCACTACTACTAGACTCAACTACGATACTCACTAAGGTATCCCAGACAAGACACCACAGGCCGACACGACGGCGGGCCACTCGCTTCAGGCAACCGGTTCCGATGACTGAGTCTCATCTGACCAAGATCGACCCCTAACTCTTTGGCTCTGGCTCAAACTCTTCTGGGTCCTCATCAGACTCCTCCAAATCAGCTGCCTCCTCCCTGAGGTAGAGAGCCTCCTCCAACTCGCCGATCCTCTCGGCAGCCATCCTCCTAGTCTCCTGGAGATCCTTCTCAGCTTTTGCCAAGGCCTCATACGCTTCAGAAAGCTCCTGGTTGGTTGCCTTCGTGTGTATCTCCTGAGCTGAAATGAGACGCTCCAAGTGAACAGTGCTGGCATTGTCCTCCTCCCTAACCTTCTCCTCAGTGACGTTAACCCCATCTGGATGGTACTTGAATGCGGTGGTCTCCAGTTGCACAGCGTAGTCACGAGCAAAGCGGTGAAAGGCAAGACAAGCGGTCTCCTGGATCCCAGCCTCAAAGGACAACCTCCTCGCGGTCATGTAAACTGGACGACTCCCGATGGTACCTTCCTAAGCGTATATTGTGAGCTTGCAAATCGTGCCCCTCCACTTTCCATTCACCTTCCAGTTGGTGCTGCAGTAGATTGGGCGATCGAAGTCTCCTAGCGTCTGCAACATCCTCCAGAGCTCAGCGGTGAATCCTCCCTTGCGCTCACCATAAAAACAGTCCATTTCAACCTACAGAAAAGCGGCTCTCTCAAAACCTCAACTTAAAAACAAAGGAAAGACAGGAAAATTCAGCATAGGTAAAGATCAAGAAGAAGGGACAAGTCAAGATTCTTTTAACTTTCTAAGTTAATTTTTTACTTTAGAAAATAGTTTTGGACTCTCCTAAATGACAACCAACTAGGGCTTAACCTACAGTCAGTATGGCTCTGATATCACCTTTGTCGGGATCTGAATATGCAAATCCGGACCCTTTGCATATTTCGCACTAGTCCAGGATCACACTAGTGCACACAGGCTCAACATAGATGAATATCACAATCATACTCATCGATAATTATAAATAAGACTTTATCAAGTTTAATATAACTATTGAATGACCTTATGGTCCTCCTTACAAGAGTACGCCACGCAGGGCTAATTGAAAGTAAATAAATAAACTACAACGGAAATAAATAAACACGTAGAAACCATTCAACTGCCATAGGCAACTGACAAGGTTCGCACCCTAATTGTTTGCCCCCTCTTGGAACTCCGCCTAAAAAGCAGGCGTTGCTTCTTCCTCAACTGGTGATATTGGTGGCAAGGGGTGAGTACATAAAGCACTCAACAAGCCATGCACAGAATGTAAGTCTACTTACTATATGCATGGCTTAGTACAAAGGATAGGCTACATGGTTACTTTGCATAAACTGCATTTACAAAAGAATAGCTTAAATAGATTGAAAGACAGTAAAACAAATAATAACATCAATAACTTTTGCATTTATTTTCAATATCCAACTCATATCCTTATTTCCACATTCCAACATTCCATCCCCACATTTGTTTAATAAAAATCTAACACTTGTCTGTAATCAAACAGTGCAGCGGTTTTGCACTCTGCAGAGGTTATACAGTTTACCCAGTAGATATAATCAAACACCACCAAGGCGAGTGACCATAACAAAGCCTTTCCAATACCTATCTAAACCTAGTACTATCCGCTAAGGTTTCAACACTGGTGGGACTGATTACCACATTTAGGGCCCCCTCTTGTGCCATGTGAGCCAACCCGTGCGAGGACTGGTTACCACTACCCAGGCCTCACACCACCACAATAGTACTAAAGTTTAGACTCAACAATTTAATCAGCCAGGTCTGTCCCATTCCAGACTTGTGGTTGTATGAATGACTTAGTTTAAATTCTTGCAAGGTTAAGTCCTTAATTGTCCAAGGCAAGACTAACAAAAAATCACCATGTCCAAACCACAAACATCATAAAAAGCAAATGCCACCACCCACGTGCCAATTTTGGCCCACCACAAAGACTTGCCACTTGCCTCAGTCTAAATCATTTTACCACCCCGGTTGATTTACCATGCACCAATGCCATCAACAATACCAACATTGTGTGACAACACCGACACACAATTAGTAAACATGTTCCATAATCATTAAGCAATATTAAACATTTGTTCATGAAATAATGACTCGTCGCATGGCTAAGCATTCTACTTGTGTTCTAGCTACCCACATTGGCATATATATAGCTACCAATTACTATCAAACCATTCTAGGGTGACAAATGACAAAGTCTCCCGGCAACTCAACGTCTACACGCAACGAAGGAGAAAGCAATAAATAACCAAAATAAAGAGCAAAATCAACTCCAAAAATTAAATAAAGTTCACCAATAAACAAATAACAATTTTACAAATTTTTAGGGACTAGAATCACCTCAATCGGAGTTCGAACGCAAAAGATATGGCCTTTCAAAGTTTTAATTAATTGGAAAACCCTAAAAATCAAAAAATCCGATTTATCCGAATTATTTCTATACGGGAAATTCGCATTTATGATGTCAGCATGGGCTCTGATGACGTCAGCCCCGAAATGAATTTCTACTGAATTATTTTTATAAAGAAAACTTAAATATGACGTCATCGCTGACGTCAGCATGACACGTGGCCCAATCACCAGCCGACACGCGTCGCAACCAGAGGCTGCCACGTGTCCCAGTGCATGGACTCGGTCCACGGCATGACTCGGGCACACGGTGGACTGACGGTACTGCACTCATGCACCGGCTGACGCAAGCGCTGGCGTCAGCAGGATAGCTGGACCAATAGGAATGCGACACGCGACGCGACGCTATTAACCGAGGCTCAAATCAATCTCATCCGTCCGATTCAAAACGAACGATCGGCATTGATCATCATGAAGCGGCACTGGCCTACTGCGAGCTCGACACGCGGCACTACGGCAACCCTTGGATCTGATCGGACGGCGACGGCAGGCGACACAGCAATGAGACACGTGGCAACACGAGACTAGCCCGGCGCACGGTGCGATCTCGACCGTTCGGTTGACAATGAATGGCCGAGATCAATCGATGCGATACGGGTCTTGTCTACTGCAGGGATGACACGCGGCGCCACTACTACTCTTGGATCTGGATCGGACGGTGAAGGCAGGCAAAGCGATGGCGCTACGCGGCATGATTGGCATCGATTGCCACGCATCCGACGGCTATAGCGAGCGGAGCAGCAGTGCGCTAACGTGGCGGCATCACATCCCTTGAGTCTAGATCCAACGACTACCATCTACGCCTACACAATCTAACGTGATGAGGCTTACTGTTGATTGGGTGACGCGACGAAATCCGGAGCGTTGGGCGAAGATCTGATGGAGGGCAAAGCTCGAGCTGGTATCGATGGCACGGGTTCACCGAAGCGAAGGAAGACGACCACGGCGATGGCGCTGCGGGGCTTCTCTGGTGACAAAAACAACACGATGGATGCGTCTTGGCACAGGCAACTCGACGGTGACCTCAAACACAGCGGAGATGGACCGACGACAGCACAAGTTGCGGCAGAAGGCCTCGGAACTCCAGCGAGCTTGTGCGGAAAACGAGGGCGTCTCGACGTGCAGGCTTTGACCAGAAGGTGCGGCGCGAGGTGGAGATCACGAGGGTGGCGGTAGCACAATAAATAAGGGCCTGGGTGTCCATGCGGTGGGCGGAAACGAATCCTGTTGATTGCGGGATTTCGGCGGCGCGCGGACTCGGATAGGCGATGTGGCTCCGGCGCAGGTGTCCACGTGAAACAGATCGATGACTCAGGGCGTGCAACGACGCGGACGGACGAGGATCGCCCGATCGCAATCGAATGGCAGAAGGGCTAGGGTTTTTTGGTGGCTGGGCTAATGGGCCGACGGCGCGGGAGATTTGGGTCGGATCGAACTGGGTTTTAGCCCATCACTATTAAAGCGATTTAAAATGCATTTCTGAATTAAAATAAATCAAGAAAATCAGTAAAGCCAAAAGAAATAGCAAAAAAATTCATAAAAATCCAAAAAAATTCCAAAAAATACCTCTGGACCTCTGGAACCCAAATAAAATGCTTCCAATAAAAGATCATCAACAAATTGCACTAGACAAATAAAACACAACAAATGACCTAATTAAATAAATACAAGAAGAAATAAATAAAATCCCAGAAAATCAAGAAAATCACAATAAATCTAGAAAAGCAAAATTTGGGATGTTACACATGAGACCTTGAAAAAGTGAATGTTCTGCCTAGTCAATTAAGGACCAAAGCTTGTGTTACAATGGACCGAGCATTATCGTACAATCACAAGTCTATATGGGTATGACCTGGCTAATTAATTTGTGTGTCTTGTTATTGGCTTCGCCATTTGGTGGGATGTGGGTGCCGGATGGAGACACTCGCAAGGCGCAAGAGGGGGCTTCTATACTGTCGAGACCCGAATATGCAAATCCGGACCCTCTGTGTATACCGCACTAGTCCGTAATCACGCTTAGTGCACACAGCTCAACATTAGTGAATATCACAATCATACACAACGTAAATAGATAAAAGACATAATATATTAAATATTACGGTTGAATGACCTTATGGTCAACTTACTTAACAATGCCTCACAAGGCTGAACAACAAATGAAACCGCAGTGGAATGAAGACGAGGTAACCCCTCAAGATACCACAGTAACCGACAAGGCTCGCACCCTAAACATTAAATCTCTCCATGGTACTCCTTCTTCAAAGATCGATGATGTTTGTAGGCAAGGGTGAGTACACCAACACGTACTCAACAAGTTGTGCATGAGAATGCAATCCTATCATAGCTATATGCGTGCTTATTCCAAAGGAAAGGCTAACAATGGTTAATTGCAACTAAAGCATTTATAAACAAGTACAATATATAGATTGAAATGACGATAAAACAAATAACTTGATAATAGATAGATTCAAGATTTCTCAAGTAAAACCGGTTTCCATCCTAAGTCAAAATTCAACTTTCCATGGCAACCTGCCATCCAACCCACCCAAGTTTTATTTTGCAAAAGTCTAACCCTTGACTGTAATCCTCGAGCTTTGCTCAATACCGTGAGCACGGCTATCTGAATAGATTGTACACTCTGTAGAGGTTATGCACTTTACCCACACGATATGATCATCTTTGTTGCCACGCGATTAACACACTTCCTTTGGTGTGTCGGCGAAGAGATCACGACAAAGCCTTTACAATGCATCATCTTAACCCAAGATTACCCGCTAAGGTTTCAACATCAAGGAACAACTTTGTTCAAAGAGGGCCCCCTCTTGCGCCATCTGGGTTCAATCAAAGGTGAACCACACCACCACGATAATCTTGAAGCCAAGACTTTGCAAATTAGTCACTAGGTTGCCCCATAACAACATGTGGTTGCATGATTGACTCAGTCAAAGGCTCGCAAGGTTAAGTCCTTAGTTGACCGAGGCAAGACTAACCGAGATAATCTCAAATATCCAAAACAATAAAAACAAAATACGACCGCCTGATTGCCACTCTTGGCCCACCAAACCAAATGCATCACCAATTGCCACTCTTGGCCCACCGTAAACAATCTTGCCACTTGCCCCAGCCTAAATCATTTTTCCCACCCCAGATTGATTACCAAACACCACGTGCTCTTCACAAATCAACATCGCTATGTGACTCATTGCCACAACAACTCAATCTCTTTGTGCGACCACACATGGCCCACAAATTATTATCATAGTTCCATATTCCATTAGTCAAGATTAATAAACAATATTCCATGAGCATGTGATGACGGGGCATGGCTAAGCATCTCTAATTCGGTCTAACCACCCATGTTGTTTTTCTATTAACCAACTATAATTAACCAACCTAAGGTGACAAGTGGACCATGGCATACAACTAGCAAGGTAGGGTATAATTCAAAGGGTACGATAGCTAGTCCCAAATTTAGGTTGAAATCATTTATACACATAAAATAACATGTGATAAGGTAAATCAAAATAGCATGCAATCTAATTTATGGGTGCAACATGATCAAAGCACAACTTGCCTTCGTAAGCTCCTACTCCGGTGCGGAAATAATTCTTGGTCGTGGAAATCCCTTCCAAGGCCTCGCACAATTCAACGTCTACGCGAATCGAGAGAGAAAAGCAAAATAAAAACCAAAACCAAAGAGCAAACAAATTCAAACAAAAGCCACCATTAGAAAGATTTCAATTTTATAAATTTTTAGGAATTTGAAAATAAACTAAACTCGAATATAAAATCTCTCAATTTCCGAATTATTTTTATAAGGAAAATATGGATTTCGATGTCACCGCCACAGTGTTCACGTGATCGCCAGCGAAGCGCCAACTCAAGCCACCTCAAGAACCTTGACCCACGTGGCGCCACGTGTCCATTTAATTATCAACTCACCTCGGCCCGGCGTGACGTGGACGATTCTCGACGCTTGATCGCAAGATCCAACGGTTCACGGCGTTCCGGCGGCAATGAAAATCCGGCGGTGCAACTAGCCGAGCTGGGACGACGACGAGCCCGGCGCGCTCGTGCTTTTGGCGACGAAGGTAGCTAATCCGACAGCGGCACAAGGTGGCGAATCGAACCCGCTCTCAAATCAGCGGATGAGTTACCGGCGGAGCGGAATCATCTGCGTAAATACTTGGCGCCCTTCGAACTCCGGTGAGCTCAAAATCCCACAACTAACTCTTGGTGCGACGCTTTAGGGAAAAGGTCGGCGGCTTGGGACGAGTCTTGGGAGAGGTCTGGGCTCCTTAAATACCGATGCAGACGGGCGCGACGTTTTGGAAATTTCAGCGGCGGTGAGTTTGAAACGGACACGGTGGCGGTGAGACTCGAAGTCGGAGACGACGACCAACGATCGTCGAGATCAAGATCCGACGCTCTTACGCTTTAGGGTTTCCTACTATACGACGGTGATAAAGGCCGTTGGATCTAGATCCAACGGTCCGCATTAATCCTCCTAAATCCCGGCCGACCGGCCTGACAATTGAATTGGGCCGAGGCCCATTACTATTCACCACTATTTTTCTGGTTTTTCTAATTAAATTAATTCTCGAAAATTCATTTGATTTAATTAGGTAGTAAAAATATTCTAAAAATTCCAAGAAAATTCTCAAAAATACTTGGAGACATTCGGACCTAAATAAAATATTTTGGCAAAACTTTATTTTAAACTTTTCTTTTTATAATTATTTCCTAATAAAAGGCTATATATATTAATTCAAAATAAATTCAATAAATCTCGGAAAATCCAATTAATTCCGAAAGATCACAAAAATCATAAATTGTATTAAAATAATATTTAATAATTGAAAAGTCAAAAATTGGGATGTTACATATACTGGGTAGCTAGAACCCTAACACGGTGAAACCTTAGTAAGCGTAAATTAATAGCAAGTGTCATACATTGTTTAGGCCTTGTCATGATCTCTCTGCCGACACACAAAAGGAAGTGTGTTAATTGCATGACAAGAGTTGATCATGTCTTGTGGGTAAAGCTGTATATACTCTGCAGAGTTAAAACTACTTAACTAGCTGTGACCACGGTCAAGGGCAGGTGAGGTACGCTTGCAAATTGTAGATCTTATGGTTTTGTTTTAAATAAAAATGATGGTTTGGGAACCCGTAAGTGGATAGAACTCTCATATTATGATTTGGCGGTTGGAGCCAGTCAGGTGGTTGAAACCTGTTTAGTTGTTATATCAAATTCAATTACTATACAATTACATTTTAGTCAACTAATGCTTTGTGAAATTACTATTTGTATTTAAAGTTAAACATCGCTTTAAGCTAAAAGAGCCATATTATGCCTTCAATTGTTCAGCCATGCATATAGTTATCATGCATTATGTTTCTAAGTCTTGCGAAGTACATTTTGTGCTCACCCTTGCAACATCCCAAATTTCCACAGAAGAGTGCATAGAAACTGAAGGTGACTACGAGTTCTATGCTTGTGGTTATGATGAAGGTGATTCGGATTACTAGGACGCGTACCCCAGTTGATTTTCTGTTGGGCAAATGAATTGGCTCATTCTGATGCTGTTATTCCGTTTCCGCTATTTCTTATTGAACTCAAGCTATGGGGCTGCTTAATTTAATAATTTGTCCGTAAGGCTAATACTCTTTTTTAATTAATATTATTTGATTCGTGATATGATTGTGCTATTATCACTGTTTCCACTGTGTGTGCTAGCTTTTCCTAGACTAGTACGGTTATACACAGAGGGTTTGGATTTGGAAATCCGGTCCCGACAAAGGTGGTATCGCTACTTTCCCGCTCGTGAGGAGAACGAGCCATTCAGTTGGTTCAGGAGTGTTGATGGAGAGGAGGATACCATGGTGGTCCACATGGCAGCTCTCATCAAGGTGCAGGATGATGTTATGTTCATGTGGCCATGGAGCTGATGAATACTTACGACAAGTTGCAAGCCACTCAGCAGGAGATTGCTTAGCTGAAGGAAAGTCAGGCTGCTGCTACAGAGGTGCCCTAGAGCAAGAAGCGTCAACACTCTTGTTTTCGCACTACTCCCCGCAAGAAGGTCTCTTGTCCACCAGAGGTTCGCATGACTGCACCAGAATACCAGAGCCTCTTCATCCCTGCAAGAGGAGCAAGAACTTCCACTGCTGCTGGTCCATGTCTCACCAACGAAGATATGTCAGAGCCTGAGGAGGAAGACCCAGAGCTAGTTGAGGCAAAGGAGGATGCTGAGTCTGAGCAGTAGTTTCGTTTTCAATTTTAGCTTATTCTTTAGTCTAGTTGTTTCCTAGTTCAATTTATCGGTAGTTGATTTATTTTGGTGTATTTAGATGACATTAGCCTTAGTGCACTTGTGATGTTGGCATATTAAGCTATCTCTTTCATTTGGAATAAAGCTATTTTGTTTGGAGTTTAATTGTTTGTTTTGCCTTGGAATGGCCACCTCTCTAGTCTTCTTATCTTTTGTTTTTTCTCTCTCATCTATTGCTAACCTACCCTTGGTCGTCGCTTCAGATAGAGAGTCAAGGAAGAGGTCGTGGAGCTGGTCACAGAGGAGGTCATGGCTAGGCAATGCCACAAGGGCATCAGGATGTCCCAAAGCAGCAAGAATAGTCAGAGCAGCAAGTGCCTTCGCCGCCACCATTCCAACCCCTAGTGGCAGATATTCAGTAGATGATGGTAATGTAGTTTCAGTTGTTGCAGACCCTTACTTAGAATATAGTGAATAACCCATAGCCAGCACCAGTCGCAGTACCAGTGATGCCACCCTAGTCTAAACTTGGGGAATTTATGAAAACCAGACCGCCTACCTTCTCGAGAGCTGGTGAACCCTTGGAGGCAGATGATTGGTTGAAGGATGTGAAGAAGAAACTCCAGTTGGCTCAATGTGATGATCACGAGAAAGTTCTCTACGTGAGCCACTAGCTAAAAGGAGTAGCTGCTACCTGGTGGGATAACTTTTGTACTGCCCATCAGAACGCTCAAGCTATTACTTGGGAGGAATTCACTAAAGCCTTCCGAACTGCACATGTGCCTGCGGGCATTATAGAGATGAAGAAAAGGGAGTTTCGCAAACTGCATCAAGGAATCTAGAGTGTTTCTGAGTATCTTAACTGGTTCACCCAACTGTTAAGGTATGCGCTAGAAGATGTGGCAATTGAAATTACCAAGATCTAGAGGTTCATAGAGGGACTTGATCCTGACATCAAGGTGCAGCTAGTTGCTTTGGATTTTCTAAACTTTCAGCACATGGTGAATAAAGCACTAGTGCAAGAGGATGCTCAACGCCAATGGCGGGAGTCCCGCAAGAGAAGGATGACAATTCAAGCCTAGTAGGGAGTGAGTGGTTCTCGACAGTACTTCCAACCACAGCAGGCTAACCAGGGGTGAAAACGGGTCGGGTAATATCTGACCCGTATCCATGATAAATTTATCCGAAATTACAGGTACGGGTTCAGATACTTTTGGTTCGGGTACGGATTCGGGTACTACCCAGATAATTTTTGTTTGGATACGGATCGGATACGGGATAGAAGATACCCAACGAAAACGGGTCAGATACAGGTACACATCAGGTAATTACCATCGGGTACCCGGTAAACTATCACTCCCGGCTCCCAGCTCAAACGATCATAACTTTTTACTCCGAACTCCGATTTAGGTGATCTTTAACTCCATGCGAAGCTTATCAAGAGGGCTACAATCTCCACCCATATTCAAGATTTAAGCAACTATAGATATTTTAAAATATTATAAAAACATAGACTCTAATGTAGTCACTCAAGCCTAAAATCTGATTTTCGAAATCCTTCACAAAGAATTGATCAAAAGCATGACTACAAGCTAGCAAGAGTCAATAAGATCCAATATTAAGCCATGTGATGATCAACTCATGATCAACACAATTTTGCAAAACACAGTTGCATATAAACCGAGATGCTATGAGATCAATTCTCTAGCTATGTAAGGATCAATACATGATCCCGACACTTTACAAATTGAGGCCTTCATACACGCATAATGAATTTTATTTTGTTTGCTAATTGTACTCTATATGTTGAACTATATGTGCCGAAGTCTATGCGTGAATTACACTCCCTGTGCTGGACTATATGTGTTGATTGGATTTTATGTTTAACTATGCATGTTTATTGGCCTTTATGTATTGAATTATGTATTAATTAGACTCTATGTTGGACTATGTGTGTTTATTGGACTCTATGTGTTAGATTATATATTAATTAGACCCTATGTTGGAGTACGTGTGTTTATTCTACTCTATGTGTTGTCTTATATCTTAATTTGGCTCTATGTGTTGAATTATGTGTGATAATTGGACCACATGTGTTAGTTAAATTATTTTTATCACATACTTTGATCCTAGGTAGTTTGTGTACTATTCGACAAAGTACCCGTTATCTGTATTGTATCCGTCCGTATAATATCCAGTATCCGTTTCCTACCCGTTTGTAAATACCTGGTATCTGTATTCGTATCCTACCCGATTTTCCACTACCCGTACCCGTATCCGAAAAAAAATAATTAGGGTAGGATACAGGATGATCTACTACCTAATCGTATCCGACCTGTTTTCACCCCTAAGGCTAACAGGACACTTGTTCAAGGAGCACCCTGTATTCCTAATTCTACACCACACCCAGTTGCTCAAGGACCCCAGCATCATGCCAGTGCTCAACCACAAAAAGGAAACTCAAATGCTGCAGAGTCCAATGCTTTCACTGGCACCAGATGGGACATTATGACAACAACTGTCCTCAGAAGTGCCAGCTAATGACCCTAGTGCCGTTCAACTTGGGATCCAATTCTGCCAGAGCTCCAACGCAAGGACAAGATCGTGGAGCACCACAGACACCAAGAGCTCCACAATCTTTTGGAAGATGACGTGTCAATCACGTGACTGCAGAGGAAGTTTAGGAGGCACCAGATGTGGTTTTGGGTAAGTTCCTTGTAAACTCAATACCTGCCTCAGCATTATTTGATTCTAGAGCATCGCATTCTTTTATATCGAAGAATTTTGTTGAAAAATTTGGTTGGAAAACCTTTACGCTTAAGAGCCCCATGTTAGTTCAATCAGCTAGGAAAGAGATGAGAACTAATTCAGTATACCCAAGTGCAACTATAAAAATCAATAGGGTAGAATTCCTAGTGAATCTTATCATTTTGGATTCGAAAGGAATAGATGTTATCCTAGGGATGGATTGGCTAACCAAGTATAAGGGTCAAATAGATTGTGCTAGTAGAGCCATCACCGTCACCAATTCAGAAGGCACTCAAGTGGAGTACATGCCTGATTCTTCAAGTGAAAGATGCACTTTGAATAGATTGGAGGAAACAACTTTAGAAAGTATGCCCGTGGTACGGGATACCCAGATGTATTTCCTGAGGAATTGCTAGGTATGCCGCCTGATCGAGATGTAGAGTTCATCATAGAACTAGTCCCTGGTACGGCTCCTATTTCCAAGAGACCCTACTGCATGCCAGCCAATGAACTCGCTGAGATGAAGAAACAGATTGAATGTTTGCAAGAAAAAGGATTTGTTCATACAAGTTCATCACCTTCGGGAGCGTCAGTTCTTTTTGTAAAGAAGAAGGATAGTAGTTTGCGTTTGTGCGTGGACTATAGAGCCCTGAATGAAGTCACAATCAAGAATAAGTATCTGTTGCCCTGGATTGATGACTTGTTTGATATGTTAAAGGGAACTTGTATTTTCTCCAAGATCAATCTTTGATCTAGATACCATCAGTTGAAAATAAGGTCACAAGATATTCCGAAGACAGATTTTGCTACCCGATATATACTCTATGAGTTCACGGTTATGTTTTTTGGTCTGACCAATGCACTCGCTTATTTTATAAATCTGAAAGTATTTATGGAATATCTGGACAAATTTGTGGTAGTATTAATATATGACATTCTGGTCTATTCTAGAGATGAAGAAGAACATGAAGGATATTTGAGGATGGTATTAGAAAATCTTAGAAATCACCAGTTGCATGCCAAGTTCAGTAAGTGTGAATTTTGTTGAAAGAAGTTGCTTTCTTGGGGTATATAATTTCTGCTGGAGATGTCTTAGTAGACCCTGAAAAAGTGAAAGGTGTACTTGATTGGAGGCAATCTAAGTCAGTGCCTGACATCAGAAGTTTTCTTGGTTTAGCGGGATACTACCGAAGATTCATAGAAGGATTCTAAAAAATTGCAAGATCGCTTACCCAGTTGCTAAAGAAAAAAAAGAAGTTTGAATAGTGCGAAGCCTGTGAGCAAAGTTTTCAAGAATTAAAGAAAAGATTGACTACAGCCCCAGTGCTCATTTTACCAGATATTTGAAAAAAAATTCAGATTTTCTATGACGCAGCAAGATAGGATCTTGGATGTGTCTTGATGCAAGAAGGTAAAGTAGTTGCATACGCCTCGTGGCAATTGTGACCACATGAGGAAAACTATCCAACCCATGACTTAGAAATGGCTACAGTTGTGCATGCACTAAAGCTGTGGAGGCATTACCTCATTGGGAATCATCGTGAGATCTTCACAGACCATAAAAGTTTGAAGTATATTTTCACTCAAGTAGACCTCAACCTAAGACAAAGAAGATGGTTGGAGTTAATCAAGGATCATGATGTGGGAATACATTACTATCCTGACAATGCTAATGTGGTAGCCAATGCTTTAGGTTGGAAAGGATACTGCATTAATTTGATGATTCAAGAAGGACATCCTGCTCTTCACGAGGAGTTTCAGCGTTTTAAAGGTTCTGTTACTACTTTAGAGATTCAACCAACCTTGGTGGATCAGATCAAAAAGATGCAAATGTCATATAAAGAAACTGCTAGGATCAAGGATAGAATAAATGAAGCTAAAGCCTTAGGATTCTCAGAGGATGAAGGAATAGTTTGGTTTGGAAAAAGTATTTATGTGCCGAATCAAAAAGAAATCAAACAGTTGATATTAAAGGAGGTGCATGAGTCAGCATACTCAATTCATCCAAGCAATACAAAGATGTATCATGATCTTCATGATATATATTGGTGGTCAAGGATGAGAAAGGAAATTGCAGAGTACATAGCCATGTGTGATGTATGCCAACGAGTTAAAGCTAAACATCAAAAACCCGCAGGGTTGCTACAACCGTTAAAGGTACCTAAATGGAAGTGGGAAGAAATTGGAATAGATTTCATTATAAAACTTCCAAGGACCAGATCAGGTCATGACTCAATATGGGTTGTAGTGAATCGATTGACAAAAGTTGCACATTTCGTTCCTATGAGAACAACCTATCAGGGAGATAAACTCGCAGAGTTGTATATGTCATGGATTGTGTGTTTGCATGGTGTACCAAAGAGGATTATATCAGATCAAGGCACACAGTTCACTTCAAGATTTTGGCAAAAGTTGTGAGAAGCATTGGGTACCAATCTGAATTTTAGCACAACTTATCACTCTCAGATTAATGGACAAACTGAGCGAATAAATCAGATTTTTGAAAATATGTTAAGATCTTGTGCATTGTCCAATGCAACAGGTTGGGATCAAAGTTTACCTTATTCAGAATTCTCATATAACAATAGTTATCAAACAAGTTTATAGATGTCACCATTTGAAGCCTTGTATGGAAAAAAGTGTATAACACCTCTCTGTTGGAATGAAACAGGAGATCGCCAAGTCTTTAGTCCTAATATTTTACAAAAGGCTGAAGAACAAGTAAAAATGATCCAAGAAAGATTGAGAACAATGTAGTCCAGGCAAAAAAGCTGCGCTGACAATCGTCGAAGAGAGTTAACCTTTGCACCTGGTGACTATGTGTACCTAAAAGTCTCACCGCTCAAAGGGATATGTCGATTCCATGTTCGTAAAAATTTAGCACCAAGATTCCTTGGGCCGTTCCCAATCCTAGCTAAAAGTGGAGAAGTGGCTTATCAGTTGGAGCTACCACCATAGTTGTCAAATGTGCACGATGTGTTCCATGTGTCACAGTTGAAAAAGTGCCTCAGGGTACCAGAAGAACAGATGCAGATTAAGAATGTTGAGCTACAGGAGGATCTCACCTACCCAGAATATCCGATCAGAATTCTAGATGAGGTAGAGCGTAGGATGAGGAACAAGTCGACCAAGTTTTGCAAGGTTAAATGGAGCAACCAATCAGAAAATGAAGCAACCTGGGAGTGTGAATAGGATCTTAGAGCAGAGTGTCCCAACCTTTTTCTTTAGTCTGTCCAAATCTCAGGGTCGAGATTTCTTTTGGGGGGAGGTTTGTAACATTCATTTTTGAGTTTCTTTTTAAAATTTTGGTGAATTTAAAAATTCCTTTTTATTCAAGAAAATCATTTGAACCAAAATTTCAAGTCTAAATAAGTTCAAAATAATTTATTTAGGTTCCAAGTGCTTAAAACTATTTTTGAGAATTTTTTTGAATTTTTCCTAATTTATTTGCTATTTACTCTAGCCTTTTTCATTTTCTAGAATTTCTAAAATTGGAAAAATCATTTTATTTCTCTCTTCTGCATGGGCTGCATTTCTCGTGGCCCACTCTTGTTGCTCCTCTGCTCGGCCCGATCCAGTCCACCTCCTTGGCCTGCTTCGCTCCACTTCCCACTTAGTTTCAAGTGATCGCCGCTTTTGCACCACGCTCGCTAACGTGTGGACCCCGCTAATCAGTGTCCCGGCAATCGTCTCCAAGCCAGACTCTCGCCACCCATTTTGCTCGCACCTGCAGCCAGGATTTTTGAGCCCGCCACGCCATATCCGAGTCAGTAAACTTCGGTTTCCGTGCCACCTTCTCCCCCTCTCTTTTCTCTTCGCTTGTCGCACCGAGCCGTCAGTCCGAGCTCAACCCTAGCGCTGCCGTGCCTTTGGTCTTCTTCGCCACCATTTGTCGCCGTGAGTGATCCTCCACTGCGCTTGTTGGTTTCGTTGAACTGCTCGCGTCGCCCTCTCCCCTTTGCCCTACGCTCCGCCCCCGATCCATCATGGTTTCGCCCCGGTTGTCACCTTCTTCTCCTGCTCCGGTGGCCACTGCACCATCGTCGGGCTTGCCGTCGTCGCCCCACCGCGTTCTAGCTGTCCCATCTGCCATCGATCCGTCGAATGTGCGCCATGCGGATGGGTTGGATCAAGTCACGTCGGCCACGTCTCCCCATCGGCTGCGCCACATTGGCGACCGCGTGGTAGCCGTGTTAGTAGCCATGTGGCATGCCACGTTGACCCTAGCGCTGTGTGTCGCCTCCACCTCAGCATACCTCGCCACGTCATCGCGAGTCCTCTCGGTGCTCCCGGTCCATCGTGGGTTGAGCCAGCGACATGTGGGCCCCACATGTCGCTGGTAATTCTTTTTCTATTTATTCTTTTTCTAGAAATTGAAAATTCCAGCCAATCGCAGTCTGCCACATGTCAACCCTTTATGATTTTTCTGATTTTCTGATCCGAGGAACTTTCAAGAGCCCGTTCTCCTTCGTTCGAGCTCTTATTCTAGTGATTCAAATTTTTAAATTCATCTAAATTCATGATCTATCTTCCAGTACCATTTTTTAATTTTTGAATTTTGTTTGAATTTTTTATTTATTTGTTCCCGTTTCGAGTATAGATGACACAGTTGAAACTCAAGCGAATCAGCAGGCACAAGTGGAACCAGCAGGTGGCAGCAAAGGCAAGTCTTCTTTGAACATATTGATCCCAAATTTTACAAAAAGCTTATATTGTTTTAAATTATGCATGCCTACTTTTACGCAACATACTTTAAATGTGGATTAAGGGTTAGTTAAATACCAGACTTGTTATACTCTCATTGACATTAATCATGACGAACCTTTGACACTCTAGATGATACTAGCCATTTTATTTGGTGATAACCAATAGTGTAGCATGGGATGGTAGAATTGCTTAGTCCAGCTTAATGTTTCGGTATTATTCCATTATGGGAAACTTTTCAAACATTGTTTAAATTTATTTGTGAAGATGCGACAATTGATATTGTTGTTGTTATTTAAATGAAATAAAGTGAAATGGCTAAGACCGGGGCGGATGGATGTTTGTTGGGTGTTGGATGCACGAGACCTTGAAAAAGTGAATATTCCGCCCTAGTCAATTAAAGACCGAAGCATGTGTTACCATGGACCGAGCATTGCCGTACAATCACAAGTCTATGTGGGTACGACCTGGCTAATTAATTTATGTGTCTTGTTATTGGATTCACCGTTTGGTGGGATGTGGGTGCCGGATGGAGACACTTGCAAAGCGCAAGAGGGGGCTTCTGTACTGGGTGGCTAGAAACCCTAACATGGTGAAACCTTAGCGGGCAAAGTTGATAGCAGTGTCATACATTGTAAAGGCCTTATTATGATCTCTCTGTCGACACACCGAAGGAAGTGTGTTAATTGCATGGCAACAAGAGTCAATCATATCTTGTGGGTAAAGTTGTACACACTCTGCAAAGTTAAAACTACTTAAGTAGCCGTGCGTACGGTTAAGGGCAGGCGAGGTATGCTTGCACTTTGTAGATCTTATGGTTTTGTTTTAAATGAAAATGATGGTTTGGGAACCTGTGAGTGGATAGAACTCCTGGATTATGGTTTAGCAGCCGGAGCTAGTCAGGTGGTTGGAACCTGTTTAGTTGTTATATCAAATTCAATTACTATTCAATTACATTTTGGTCAATTGATGCTTTGTGAAATTACTATTGGTATTTAATGTTAAACTTTGCTTTAAACTAAAAGAACCATATTATGCCTTCAATTGTTCAGCCATGCATATAGTTATCATGCATTATGTTTCCAAGACTTGCGGAGTACATTTTGTGCTCACCCTTGGAACATCCCAAATTTCCACAGAAGAGTGCGTATAAGCTAAAGGTGACTACGAGTTCTATGCTTGTGGTTATGATGAAGGCGATCCGGATTACCCCAGTCGATTGCCTGTTGGGCAAATAGATTGGCTCATTCTGCTGTTGTTGTTCCGTTTCCGCTGTTTCTTATTGAACTCAAGCCATGAGGCCGCTTAATTGTAATAATTTGGCCATAAGGCTAATACCCTTTTTGCTTAATTAATTTTATTTGATTCGTGATAAGATTGTGCTATCATCACTATTTTCACTGTGTGCTAGCTTTTCCTGCACTAGCACAGTTATACACAAAGTATTCGGATTTGGAAATCTGGTCCTGACAATCTCTCACCATGTGATCGGCTAGCTCTAAAATGAGGAACTGCATTTTCTGGAGTATCTTTGCGTGGGAATGCTATGTCTTCTACAGGTTCCAAGGCAAAAGATCAGCTAAATAAACAATATAGCCAGATCTGAATGTCCACAAGGGCCTTCCTATGTTGCCGACAATAAAATTGGTAAAGCTTGTAAATAGCCGACTCCTTATTGTATACAACATCTAATAAACTGCCCCTAGCAGCATCTTACCCAAGGCAAGCCGACGCCCCTCCACTAAACTCTCTGATATCAATTGATACACGGGCCCAAGAGAAGCCCCGCAAAACAAATATCTGTCCAGCCATAAGTTTAAAAAGGTGACATGCTCTTCATCCGATACCAGCCCGTTCACCTTATTGTTGTTGCTAATGTACTTGCTCCATCATTCACCCTTGGACTGAATCAACCTATATCTTGGCTTACCACTGTAAGCTGATACGTGCTCACTATCCAGCCTAAGGTAATAACATAGTTGGGCCATGTCTAGATGGGTTGGGTCGATGGGACAAATGCAGAACATAAAAGCGTTGAATGTCTCTGATCAAAAATAGCAAGTCACGGTACTAACGGCTCGTTGGTCTCTGGATCGGCTAGAGAAAGGGGAAAACCACCTCTCTCTTTTGGGTCGACACACAGATATACCAAGATTTCTACCACTTGAGCGCTGTCGGCCAAGCTCTGAAACTCTTGCTCCAACCTTCTACATTATAACCAGAAGCCGATAGTGGGAGTTTAGGAATTTCTTTGTTTATGACCGTATCGGCATCTAAACTCCCTACCGGGCCTAGGTAATATTGATCGACACTATTTGGGATCGGGATGAGTACTTGACTAGAATCCATTCAGCTGATCTAAGGAGAAACCGATTGAAAAGCTTGAACATGAATGACAGCAGAAAGAAGCTGATTTCAGATGACCAGAGAGCTTGAAGGCATGAAAATGACAGTATGGGCACCACATACTTATAGCACGGTGAAAAATCTAAAACAGTGGGGAAGAGGATTTTGAAGGGCACGAACAGTTAAAACGCATGATACACACATCAAAATATTATAGCGCAATAAATGTGAAGGTTTCCTGATGAAGATTCTGGAGTGGCCGATGTAGTGCAAGCCGATGAGCAAGATTTTTGGCAGATAACAAGTTATCTCCTAAAAATAGGGGGCATATGTTTGCACTAAAATTTGGCAAATGTAGTTAAAAGTGGCAGTCCAGAGTTAACGAGATACGACCAGGATACAGTTTTAAAAATATTTGGAAACGGAAGAGATTGTTAAGGAAAAACAGTCTGATAGAGGCCGATACGGATCAAACTTCGTAATGTGTTGTAATAGGACTCGATTGGCCAATGGGTATAAAAGATAGACGTGGACGGACAAAGAGAACACAATCAAATCAATCAGCCCACATTTACTTTTATCTATCTTTTTTGTCGACTAGGAGTAGTTCTGTAATCTAGTTTTCTTGTAATTCGATCTTGATCAATAAAGTTGTGCATCACCGATTATTGATCTTCATCGATTACGCCCTCAGGTTCGATTAATTGATTTGGCTGCTCATCACCTTTTTCAGAGTATCTACCTTTACCCTCTAATTAGTTTTAATCAGCTAATTAGATTTACCTTTTACCTTCGATTTGATCGGCGTTTAGCTGATCAAATCTAAGCCGATTGCCTCACGAAATCGCCTTTGAATGAATTTTATATTTTTCCTTACCGATTGCAGGATTAAATCAGTTGGCATGCTCTGAAACAGGTGTTCGTCTAGTATGCTGTGACTGAAAACCCTATTTTAAATTTTTGACGCCAACAGATGCATAGAAGCACCTTCCCACAGTTTTTTGTTCCATGCATAACTGAAGACTTGCCAAAAATTCCCGTCTCACCGCGGGATCAAGCGTAAACCCTTTCGTCCTTCACGATAAGGGCGAAGTTTTCAAACTTAGTGTGCCAAATCCTTGTTAATCAACAAAGACGGCCGCTATCTCCTTGATTTCGATGTGTTACAATCTTACCGTCAAAAAGCTTTCTTTCTAGATTTTGAAAATTTAAAAGGTTTCACTTTCGTAATGACCCGAATATAAGTTTAAGAAGTTCGTTACTTGAAGTCATTAGTTCAATAAGCACTAAAATCCTTGTTTTCTTTACTCTTTCCTGCGAAACCTATTTATATGTACTATTTTTATTTTACCTCGGTCAAATTTACGCTATAATAAGATAACCGAGGAAGCCAAAGATTGGAAGCATATAGCTCGGGATGAGGCGGCAAGTCATCTCTGTCTTCTTGGAGAACTCTGACATTTTGCTCTGATGAAGAAGAAGCCCAAGCCTGGTTCATGCTGTGAAGCTATTGGGGGCTCGCTGTGGAATGGCTTCACAAACCTGTCCTCAAGGGCACCTACACCGTTCCCAACAACCACTTGCCCAAGTTCGAAACATGTTTTCCAATTTCATTTATGCTCAAAATATCAAAGGTTTCTCATTTAGACCATATCACAAGTATTTCTTATTTTGAATATTGTAACCATTATTCAAGCTACTTAGTCTAATATCTGTATAAGTATGGTTAAGCATCTAACAATCATTGTTATTCTACAATTCCCCGTTTAACGTTTACGAATAATGGATAGCATTACTATGGTGACAATGGTGAGGGAATCAACTTGACAAGGTAAGGTGAATGTAACAATTAAATATATCTACCATCCTTACCAACATAGCAAATTTTACCAAAACTAAACGCATGATCAAGTGGAGTGCTTGCCTTGTTTGTTGAACACTTGGTCTTGGTTGGACACCAGTGTAGTTGCGCAACACTTTGGTTTGTGCTTGTCTTGCCTGGGTCACTAAGAATCGAGTCTATGGTGTAGTTAGGCACAAATATCAGTGCAAACCACATGTGCCTCATATAGGGAGGTCTAGCGTAATAAGTTGCTATGTTCTAGCAATCAAAACCGCATGTGTAGGTAGGATCGGTGAATGGGCTAGTGCAGGCATGGTAGAGTATCTCTATGTTCGTAGGGGCTTTATGAGAACCGCAAAGCTTACCAACATAACATATGAGTACTTAGAATTTTGGAGAGATGTCTATATCTTAAGAATATATCATAGCGCGGTTTGTTGAATGGAAAATGTTTTAATTCGGTTAGATATGCATGCATACGTGATCTGCAACATATCAAACTCTTTTCTCAATCTGCCAATTCTATTTTCAAATACTGCATGACCTATTCTTTTTCCATATACTGCATGCATACAGCTTCTGAGTTACCATGTGTTTTGAGTTGCCATATGCATTCTTTCCATTAAATATTTACTTACATGTGTAGATAAGATTATCTTTTTTTTTATCTAATCACGTATGAATTTGATTCCAGTCGGCCAGCAGCATGCACACGGCTATGCATGACGTGACTAGATAAGTTTGTTATCTATATCTCTGCTAATTTTAATTAGGAATTGGTGGTGATACGTCCGTTCTCCACCCTCACCCCAACACGTGTGCGCACCCACGTGGCTGAGTGGGAAGCAAGTAGTGGCTACCCCAGTAGATTGGATTGGATCATCCTATTATGGGAGTTAAATGAATATGCATGACTCATTTATTGCTTTCCTTTCTCCCATTGATCTGGCATTCGAATAGGCGGCGATTGCTCCGGTGCTTTTCGAATTGGATTGGTTGATTCCCTTCCGAAGGAAGCAGAGATCCAATACATGGAGTTGGGTCTCTTTTCATCTCTTTTTCTTTTTTTGCCTTTCTTATTCGATGATTTCTTAATATGGATTCCATAGATATCTCCTTGGTTGTTGAATCTATATTGCTTCTTACCTCTCTTGCAGATGTGATGAGCTTATCCGTTGAGCGGAGGTAATGTGCGACCTTCCTGATCTCGTCGATGCGGCGCAAGGGTAGGCCACCGGTGGTGGACGGCGAGATAGCTTGGCAGCGCTGCTAGAGCTCACCGTGGTGGATGTTGTCATTAAGTTGAGGAAGGCGCTCGCGGGGCGAGGCGAGGAGGTGGTGGAGCTGGTTGATAGGGTGGGGCTATGGTATGGCTGGAGCAAGGCATACGAGCCACGCATGCCGTTGATGGTGGCAGCCACATATGGATGAAGCCTACCTCTTCAATGCCTTTGCGTCCATGGGACAGCAGGTAATGCCTCTTTTGATCAATCATTAGATCTCGAATTATGGCGTTACAAATTTACAATCTCAAGTGATGTGATGTTATTATTTAAGTTTGTAAAATTAAAGAAAATTTTAAGCTCGAGTTTGTAAACAGATGCTTGGAATTTGTATGCTTCGATGAATTGATTTAAATATTTAACCATTGCACAATGAGAGTGAATATTATTATTCAGATAAGGTTAATACTCTTTGCAAATAAATTTTTTATCGCAAATTGAGTTTCCGTTGCATCGCACGGGCACATGGCTAGTATGGATAAAGTTGTACAACCTCTGAAAATGTAAATCTATTTGAATAATCACATCCCCAATTATGGTTGATTTGGTGAATCCTCCGTCTTAGTATTTTTATATATCGCAAAATTGGTTCAAGTAGTGTAATCCATACATGGCTTGTTCGGCAAAGGTTGCCGTTGTTTTTGTTATTAGGGCAACAAACCACTGGTTTCTTTATATTATTTATGCTTTACCATTATTTTTTTTATCAATGTCAAATACTTGCATACTTGCTGATTCCAATCTGTTACTCTCTATTGCAAATGAAATTTCGCCTTGTGCAAAAACTAGAATAGACAACTCACTTTATTTCAGCCTGCATATTATATAACTTTGCTAGAAAGTCTTGCGGGGTAATATTTTATACTCACAATTGCTTGTTGAATGAATTTAGAGTACGTGGAAGATGACCCATCAATCGGATACTTTTATGCTACGAGTTTCGGTGATGATGGCACCAACTACTAGAGGTTTAACCCAATCGGTTGCCTGTGAGAGGGCTGAGGTATATATTTGCTTGTTTTTTATGCCTTTTTTATCGTTATTTCCTCCGCAAACTGTATGCTATGTGAACCAGTTGGCCTGTCGGCCTATATATTATAACTTGGTCACGTATGACTTAATCTTGGTTGTTTATCTGTCTCGTATTACTCTTTTTTTAATTTATCGTGTATGGATGTGATACTAATTACTAATTATAGGGCTAGCACGAAAAACACATGTGGATTTGGAATTTAAATTCTGTGCCCACATAAAATCCAAAATGAAGCTACGATCTCTCTCCAATGCACGGTTACCACAAAAATCATTAAACTCCTCGGTAGCCAATAGTAAGGACTCGCCACGTGTATTAATTGATTGTAGACGAATGTAAGGGTCTGTTTGATAGAGCTCTAGATTTCACTTTCACCTGAAATCTGAAACTTATAGACTAAAATGAAGTGAATTAAGTTTATATTTTTGATCTAAAATGTAAACAAGATGATCTATCTAAACACTCTTAATGTACTCACAGCTCCAACTTCACGAATCTGATGAAGCTAGAATTTTCAACTTCACCAGAGTTGAATCCCTGCCAAACACGCCCTAAGACAACTCTTGGTTACTACTTCATTTTTTCTTTAATGGAATGTCACGCCAAGTTTTTGTCCTGTTTTTTGAAAAAGTTATGCCCCCGTTTGATGCGCACTAGGGTCGGCCCGATCTTCTGATGAGAACGATACGTCGTTTTGGTGTAGTGACAACGCTACCAATCCACGGGATCAGCAACCGAACAATCGCAAAGTCACCACACGAGGCGATCAACCGAGCCAAACACGATCGATATTTGAACCTGCCAGCAATCGAGAACAAGCAAGAATAAGTTGATAGTAAATGGGTAATCTCACCAACAAGTTGAGGTTCTGTTTCTCGATACGGGTGGTCTAGTCAACACACGCGAACACGAGGAGGGACGCACAAGGGGTCTACCAAAACACAACAAAACCTAAGCATAGAAGAACGGTGGCGGCCACATATATAGCGGCGGCCAGGAGGTGTAGGGCAGCCAAAACAGCGGTGGTCACCAAAACCCTAAGATACATGGGCCATAGGCCCAAAAGTGAGGTGACGCAGCACCCTGAAATTCTGGTCCGTGACATTGTTCTGCATTTTCCCATCGTTTTGGACCGAATTTGGAAGTGGGGCTAGATCCATTGGAAAGCTTATCTCCTAAGTTTTCAAACGGGTGGTCGCATGCTGAAAACGGAGTCCGGGAGCCCGAGTTATGCCCGTTTGAAGTTGTCGTGCTGCTGGATGGCCGAACCGGGCTTTTTGGCATCTTGGCCTTCCATACGGGCCTTCCTTGACGCGTGGGCTGTTCTCGGGGTGTGTGCTTGAGGCTCTTGTCTGTTGATATGGGTTTGAATAGCTGAGCTTTTGGATTAAGGCCTCTCGGCGACGAAGTTGCCGCAGCGTCGATTGTATGTGACGAAGATGGAGCAGCGTCGGTAGTCATGGGAGAGGCCGGAGAGGAAGGAGTGGCAGCGGTCACGCTAGTCATATCCATGTTGGTGATGTCCTCGTCATCCTCCCCTTCTTGAATTGGAGTCATCCTCGACTCTTTCTCATGATCCTGCAAAAGGTTAGTGGCAACAGGAGGCAAGGAAACAGATGTCTGCAAAGCAATATCATGTGAGGAAACAATCTTATTTAAAAGAACTACTTTCTTGAACATTGGTTTAGATTGTTGTACACCGCTAACAAGTTTGTCATCCACATGTTCTTTATCATCAGTTCTTTTTGCATTAATTTTGGCTAGCTCAGCAGTAGTCATTGGATTCAAAATCATTTTCTTTCCATTAAACTTGAAAGTATATTGATTGGTTCTACCATAGTGAATAGCATCAACATCATATAACCAAGGTCTACCTAATAAAAGTGAACATGATTCCATAGGTATGACATCACAATAAACATGATCGTGGTATGAACCAATGGAGACAGGAACTTGCACAGTTTCTGTTACCTGAACCTTACCAATTGAGTTAAACCATTCCATTGAGTAAGGTTGCCAAAGTGGAGTCGTGGTCAAGCCAAGCTTCTCGACTATGTGTAGACTTGCGAGGTTGCTACAGTTTCCTCCATCAATAATGACGTGTACCGCGCGTTCTTGCACAACAAACTTAGTTTAGAATAAGTTGTTGTGTTGAGTTTCATTGGCATGCTTCACTGGTGCACTAAGTAGGCGATGAGACATGAGGCTCATGTAGTTGTCCGTCATTGCAGCACTCAGGTGCATACCATCTTGATCATTCTTGCTTACAGGGTTAGTCGCAGGAATAGCAAGCACATTCTTATCGTTACATATTGAAATATACTTACTGTCCTTCTTCTTAGATTGTGTAGGCTTGACTTCTTTCTTCTGTGGTTCCTTCTCATTCTTGGTCGAAGGGATAGTTCCATGCTCGACCTTTTCATTTTTTAATTCTCCATTTCGCCATTTCTCCATGAACTCACTGTGCTTTTTTCTTTCAATTTCTTCTCTTTTCTCAAACTCATGATTAAGTTTCCGATATATTTCTTTTTGTTCTGGCGGAATGCTTGGATCATCCTCAAGTATAAATCATCGTTTTTCGTGGACTCGCCATTATTAGTGGAAGACAAGAAAAATACACACAAAATGTATATTCCTATCTACTAATATGTTGATAAAGTGGAGGATCTCACACGCCAAGCTCACACCAAGTTCTTACCAGTTCTTACCCCGCAGCCTTTTTAAGGTTCAATCGTGGATGATGGTAATCAGACTCGGGGTGACAAAACGATTGCAAGGTGCTTCTCTTGTGGTTAATAGTAGGTGGAGTTTGGATAGGTATAATATGTAGCAAAGGATATACTAGAACCACACTAGCCAAAACAAGTTGAAAGAACGCTCAATCGGCGGTATTTTTTTTGGTCCTAGGCTAGACCGCACTAGAGACGCGAGCCTAGACACCAATGAAGTCACGAAATAGCAACGTAATCGACCTCAAAGACACAAGCAAATAGCTAGGGCTCCTTTTTTTTCACCTTTTAGTGCGGCTCTTTTATATGCACTTGCCTTTTCTTATTTTTCTTCCTTCTATATCAAAAGTGGCACATATGACGAATTACAACTCAAACTTTTTTTTGCTGCAAATAGATCTACTATGCAGAAAATTCAAATGTTGTTTTTAGGTTTTATTGGCTTCCAATGCAAAAACGTATAACTGGAAAGTTGTAGATCTTTTCGAGCTGATCAATTTGCATATATGGAACGTATATTTTGGATAAGTTAAGTCAAAGATATTGACCCCGAAATACAGACTGCTCAGAAAATCCAGGACGAAAACAGATGCCAATCCGACGGGATTTTGGGCAAGAATACGGCATTTCTGGAAAGTTTCACAATGGACAAAGTTGTAGATAATTTCTCAAGCTTTTAGGAAAGTATAAGAACAGCAAAATCCGAGTTCGTATGAGGGAGTTATGACCAAAATACCGAACTGGACAGAGGAGGATCCGAATTGGATGTGACGACGCGATGGAGTTCAACTCGGTGACAAGAACGTGACAAGAACTCGAAACTCTAAAGATCAAAACACTAAGACCAGCAATGACATGACGATGCAACGCAAATTCAACAAGAATTAAACTAGGTAGTAATAGTAAAGGCCAAAAGGGGCTCGGATTAGATCAAACACACGACAAACAGAATTTTTTTGGCTATTTTTCTGAACTCTAGGACGAACAAGATGAACTAAACAAGGATAAGGGTGTTCTCACCAGGCAACCGTCGCTCTGATACCACTTGATGCGTATTAGGGTCGGCCCGATCTTCTGATGAGAACGATACGTCGATTTGGTGTAGTGACGACGTTACCAATCCACGGGATCTGCAACCGAACAATCGCAAAGTCACCACACGAGGCGATCAACCGAGGCAAACATGATCGATCCTTGAACCTGCTAGCAATCGAGAACAAGCAAGAACAAGTTGATAGTAAATGGGTAATCTCACCAACAAGTTGAGGTTCTGCTTTCTACACGCGTGGTCTAGTCGACACACGCGAACACGCATTTAGGACGACAAGGGTCTACCAAACCACAACAAAACCTAAGCATAGAAGAACGGTGGCGGCCACATATATAGCGGCGGCCAAGAGGTGTAGGGCAGCTAAAACTGCGGTGGCCACCAAAACCCTAAGATACATGGGCCATAGGCCCAAAAGTGAGGTGACGCAACACCTTGAAATTCTGGTCCGTGACATTGTTCCGCATTTTCCCGTCGTTTTGGACTGAATTTGGAAGTGGGGCTGGATCCATTGGAAAGCTTATCTCCTAAGTTTTCAAACGGGTGGTCGCATGCTGAAAACGGAGTCCGGGAGCCCGAGTTATGCCCGTTTGAAGTTGTCGTCTCTTTGGATGACCGAACCGGGCTTTTTGGCATCTTGGCCTTCCATACGGGCCTTCCTTGACGCGTGGGCTGTTCTCGGGGTGTGTGCTTGAGGCTCTTGTCTGTTGATATGGGTTTGAATAGCTGAGCTTTTGGATTAAGGCCTCTCGGCGACGAAGTTGCCGCAGCGTCGATTGTATGTGACGAAGATGGAGCAGCGTCGGTAGTCATGGGAGAGGCCGGAGAGGAAGGAGTGGCAGCGGTCACGCTAGTCATATCCATGTTGGTGATGTCCTCGTCATCCTCCCCTTCTTGAATTGGAGTCATCCTCGACTCTTTCTCATGATCCTGCAAAAGGTTAGTGGCAACAGGAGGCAAGGAAACAGATGTCTGCAAAGCAATATCATGTGAGGAAACAATCTTATTTAAAAGAACTACTTTCTTGAACATTGGTTTAGATTGTTGTACACCGCTAACAAGTTTGTCATCCACATGTTCTTTATCATCAGTTCTTTTTGCATTAATTTTGGCTAGCTCAGCAGAGTCATTGATTCAAAATCATTTTCTTTCCATTAAACTTGAAAGTATATTGATTGGTTCTACCATAGTGAATAGCATCAACATCATATAACCAAGGTCTACCTAATAAAAGTGAACATGATTCCATAGGTATGACATCACAATAAACATGATCGTGGTATGAACCAATGGAGACAGAACTTGCATGTTTTACATTCTAACCTTACCAATTGAGTTAAACCATTCCATTGAGTAAGGTTGCCAAAGTGGAGTCGTGGTCAAGCCAAGCTTCTCGACTATGTGTAGACTTCGAGGTTGCTACAGATTTCTCCATCAATAATGACGTGTACTGCGTTCTTGCACAACAAACTTAGTTTAGAATAAGTTGTTGTGTTGAGTTTCATTGGCATGCTTCACGGTGCACTAAGTAGGCGATGAGACATGAGGCTCATGTAGTTGTCCGTCATTGCAAAGACTCGGTGCATACCATCTTGATCATTCTTGCTTACGTGGTTAGTCGCAGGAATAGCAAGCACATTCTTATCGTTACATATTGAAATATACTTACCTGTCCTTCTTCTTAGATTGTGTAGGCTTGACTTCTTTCTTCGTGGTTCCTTCTCATTCTTGGTCGAAGGATAGTTCCATGCTCGACCTTTTCATTTTTAATTCTCCATTTCGCCATTTCTCCATGAACTCACTGTGTTTTTTTTCTTTCAATTTCTTCTCTTTTCTCAAACTCATGATTAAGTTTCCGTGATATATTTCTTTGTTCTGGCGGAATGCTTGGATCATCCTCAAGTATAAATCATCGTTTTTCGTGGACTGCCATTATTAGTGGAAGACAAGAAAAATACACACAAAATGTATATTCCTATCTACTAATATGTTGACAGTGGAGGATCTCACACGCTCAAGCTCACACCAAGTTCTTACCAGCTTACCTCGCAGCCTTTTTAAGGTTCAATCGGTGGATGATGGTAATCAGACTGGGGTGACAAAACGATTGCAAGGTGCTTCTCTTGTGGTTAATAGTAGGTGGAGTTTGGATAGGTATAATATGTAGCAAAGGATATACTAGAACCACACTAGCCAAAACAAGTTGAAAGAACGCTCAACGGCGGTATTTTGTGGTCCTAGGCTAGACCGCACTAGAGACGCGAGCCTAGACACCAATGAAGTCACGTAAATAGCAACCGTAATCGACCTCAAAGACACAAGCAAATAGCTAGAGCTCCTTTTTCCACCTTTTAGTGCGGCTCTTTTATATGCACTTGCCTTTTCTTATTTTTTCTTCCTTCTATATCAAAAGTGGCACATATGATGAATTACAACTCAAACTTTTTTTCTGCTGCAAATAGATCTACTATGCAGAAAATTCAAATGTTGTTTTTAGGTTTTTATTGGCTTCCAATGCAAAAACGTATAACTGGAAAGTTGTAGATCTTTTCGAGCTGATCAATTTGCATATATGGAACGTATATTTTGGATAAGTTAAGTCAAAGATATTGACCCCGAGATACAGACTGCTCAGAAAATCCAGGACGAAAACAGATGCCAATCCGACGGGATTTTGGGCAAGAATACGGCATTTCTGGAAAGTTTCACAATGGACAAAGTTGTAGATAATTTCTCAAGCTTTTAGGAAAGTATAAGAACAGCAAAATCCGAGTTCGTATGAGGGAGTTATGACCAAAATACCGAACTGGACAGAGGAGGATCCGAATTGATGTGACGACGCGATGGAGTTCAACTCGTGACAAGAACGTGACAAGAACTCGAAACTCTAAAGATCAAAACACTAAGACCAGCAATGACATGACGATGCAACGCAAATTCAACAAGAATTAAACTAGGTAGTAATAGTAAAGGCCAAAAGGGCTCGGATTAGATCAAACACACGACAAAATGTAATTTTTTGGCTATTTTTCGGACTCTAGGACGAACATGATGAACTAAACAAGGATAAGGGTGTTCTCACCAGCAACCGTCGCCCGATACCACTTGATGCGATTAGGGTCGGCCCGATCTTCTGATGAGAACGATACGTCGATTTGGTGTAGTGACGACGCTACCAATCCACGGGATCAGCAACCGAACAATCGCAAAGTCACCACACGAGGCGATCAACCGAGCCAAACGTGATCGATCCTTGAACCCGCTAGCAATCGAGAACAAGTAAGAACAAGTTGACAGTAAATGGGTAATCTCACCAACAAGTTGAGGTTCTGTTTCTCGACACGGGTGGTCTAGTCGACACACGCGAACACGACGAGGGACGCACAAGGGATCTACCAAACCACAACAAAACCTAAGCATAGAAGAACGGTGGCGGCCATATATATAGCGGCGGCCAAGAGGTGTAGAGCAGCTAAAACAGCGGTGACCACCAAAACCCTAAGATACATGGGCCATAGGCCCAAAAGTGAGGTGACGCAACACCCTGAAATTCTGGTCCGTGACATTGTTCCGCATTTTCCCATCGTTTTGGACCGAATTTGGAAGTGGGGCTGGATCCATTGGAAAGCTTATCTCCTAAGTTTTCAAACGGGTGGTCGCATGCTGAAAACGGAGTCCGGGAGCCCGAGTTATGCCCGTTTGAAGTTGTCGTGCTGCTGGATGACCGAACCGGGCTTTTTGGCGTCTTGGGCTTCCATACGGGCCTTCCTTGACGCGTGGGCTGTTCTCGGGGTGTGTGTGTTTGAGGCCCTTGTCTATTGATGTGGGCTTGAATAGCTGAGTTTTTGGATTAAGGTCTCTCGGCGATGAAGTTGCCGCAGCGTCGATTGTATGTGACGAAGATGGAGCAGCGTCGGTAGTCATTGGAGAGACCGAAGAGAAAGGAGGAGCAGCGGTCACGCTGGTCGTATCCATGTTAGTGATATCCTGATCACCGTTTGATACTGACACAGCATCACACTGTAGACAAATACGTCCTGTGTTGATGCATGAACTCATCATAATCAGGCGGAGACTCGCATATGTCACTTCTTATTTATTTTTATACCACTTTTGGATTCGTGCATGAGATGGATACATTTGGACCACGCGGAGGGAAAATAAAAACAATAGTATAACTATAATCTGCTTCCATAACTATAAGTAGCATGCAATTATGTGCTCTGCACTGTGAGATGGAGGCTTGTCTCCAGGCTATTCAGTTTGCAGCTGACAGTGGGATGAGAAGAATGGCTAAACCCTTTATAGCGCTAGAGATTGGCGATCAACCAGGTGAGTCAGGTGTCCTCCAAGCCGTTTTGCAAAAAAGCCCCTCCATTTCTTCAAAATTACGGATAGGTCCTTCCAGATTACAAATAGGTTCTTCGCGATTTTTTGTGAGACACAGATATTTTTTTTCTTCGCTTAGGTCCCTCGCACGATATTTTACTTAAAAAGACTCCGTTAATTCAAATCGCGAACAAGCCCTTTTCTAATTTTTCGAGTTAGCTTAACAGTCCAAAAAATAACAAATAGGTCCTCGCTTCTTACGCTCAGATCCTTTCTCCGCTTTTTCCCGAAAAAATGTTTTCGTCACCAAAAACCCGAAAAAATGTTTTCACACCCAAAAACGAAAAAATGTTTTCACACCCAAAAACCCGAAAAAATGTTTTCATCACAAAAACATGTGTTCGTCGAAGGTTTATAGCGTGTTATGGATTTGCCAATGGGTCATAACATGGTTTTTTTAAAAAATGTAGATTCATCCAAGATTTATAGCGACCCATAGATTCGCTTGGCGGGTCCTAACGACTCCATTTTTTTAACAAACACAAAAACCAAAAACGAAAAAACCGGATTCGTTAAAGTTTATAGCGATTCATGGATTCGCTCATGGGTCCGAAAGACCTTTTAAAAATGAAATACATAAAAAACGGCCGACTTTTCTTTTAAAAAACAAAAAACACAGATTCAAAGCAATTTTCTAAATAAAACACGATCGACAAAAAAACACGGATTTGTCGAAGGTTTATAACAACTTGTGTATTTGCGAATCGGTCATAACCGTAGGTTTTTTAAAAAAAGTAGGTTCGTCCAAAGATTTATAGCGACCGTAGATTCACCGCGGATCCTAACAAACACAAAAACAAAAACACGGATTCAACCGTAATTTTTAAATAAAACACGATCGACAAAAAACACGGATTCGTCAAGGTTTATAACAACTTATGGATTTGCCAACGGGTTATAACCGTGGGTTTTTTTAAAAAAAACGTAGATTCGTCCAGAGATTTATAGTGACCCATAGATTCGCCGGCGGGTCCTAACGACCTATTTTTTAAACAAACACAAAAAAAAACGATCAAATATCCCCAAATGCGTAAAAAAACAACTACGATTTTATAAAAAAACACACAGATTCGTCGAAGGTTTATAGTAACCCGTAGATTAAACGCGGATTCATCGAAGGTTTGTAATATCTCATGGATTCGCCAGCGAGTCCTACAGACCATTTTATTTAAAAAATGCGAAAATCGAAAATTCAACAAATTTTATCAGACGACAGGTTGTAACCGAGGTTTTCTAAAAAAAATGTAGATTCCTTGAAGGTTTATAGCTAACGACCTATTTTTTTAAACAAATATGAAAACCGAAAATACGACTCCCATGGATTTGCCGACGGGTCCTATCGACTTACGTAATCTGCCAGCAACAGAAGCGCTATTATTGCTAGTAGAAATGAAAACGGATGTCTTGTTGCTGAAGAATGACCTGTTTAGCACTGTATGTGGCTCATCCTGAGGTGGGCACTTGGGCCAGCGCGAGGTACGGCGCGCACGGCCTAGCAAGAAGTGGGTCATGCCATGCCATCACAACACTGTAATACAGATCGTGCCAAGCCCAAGAATGACACATGATGGGCTGCACGGCTCGGTACGACACTGTAGTACGGGTCGTGCCATACCCGATGACCCAGGACATGAGAAAGAAACTCAGTATGAAGGTCACCGACCAAGCAGAGTATGAGCAACATAGACACATCCAAAGAAGATGGACACCACCCCACCATTGACACCGAGAGAGACAGACAAGAGGAAGAGAGAGCCGAGAGATTGAAAAACGGTGCAAAGTCGCGCTCTCTCGCTCGCCTCTCACTCTCTCTCTCTGCTCTCTCAATTTCTCATTCTCTCGCGGCCTCTCTCGATCTTTCTCTTTGTCTCCTCACTCTCTTTCTCGTCCATCGCTCTCTCGCTGCTTAGCACATCTCCTCGCTTATAACTGCTTAAGAATAAATAAAATTTAGTTTTTTCCCTATAATATCTGTGTCCACCGCCTCAACTCCACGTGTCTTCGCCTTTTTCTCTCGTCGTAATAGCGCCAAATGAACAAGTGATCTAGGCTTGCCGGGCGAGCTGGCTGGTTTCAGATAGCACAACCGCACTTGCTTAGGCACAAAACACGATAGGTTGTGGTTAGGTCGACACAAGACAAAGACGACGCCCACCTTTACTCATCCAAGATTGCATGTGCGCAGGATAACTAAATACGTCTACAGCGGTGCATGCCACGCCACCATAATGTGTCTAGCGAGTGAAAATAAGCGTGGCTAACCTAAAAAAGCTATAGATTTTTAGGGATCTTGTCGGTGAAAAAAGATCCCGGCTGTGCAAAATAAAATGAATTACGATTTTAGGGGTCTCTCGGGAAAAAGGACCCGCATGTAATTTTTGGAATCTTTGGGAGCCTTTTCTCAAAAGATCCTAAGTTGAAACGGACCTAGATGTAATTCAAAAAAATTTCCGTGGGGGTCTCCTTGAAAAAGCCTTCTTGGACATAATTGCAGAATTTTCGGAGGGGCTAAGTAGGGGAAAAACGAATTTCAGGATTTTTAGGGCCTTTTCGCCAAAAAGGGGACCTGTATTTAATTTTGAAAATTTTTGGGTGTCTTTTCGCAAAAAGACTCAACGCGTCAGCCCGAGGCCGTACCACGCGTCGCTCGCACGTTAGGCCACGCGACCGCACCATACATCGCTCGCGGAAAAAGCAAGGAGGGCGATGCACGCGTGGGTGAGCAGGCTCGAAGCCGGGTCACTAGCGCGGGCGCGAGAGCTCTTACCGTTGCACTGCGCGGTTGTTAGTGTCTAAATGGCGTAACTAATTACTTAATCCATATTAGTTGGTAAGTCAAGCGGGCGATGTGGCTCACGCGTAAGCTAGTCGTACACACGACGCTCCGACGCACACGACGCGACCATGCGCAGAGAGGCCATGTCGCTCTAAAATACGCGTGGACACGCTGAGCGCTGTGGAGTCCTTCAGAGTTTAATATACAGAGTATACAATGGCATCTTAAATGGAAAGATCTAGACCATATTTATGTCGAGATTTTTTTTTCAAAACTAATTCGAGTGAAACTACTGTTAAGGGAAATTTACAGTGGACACAACCGAAACCAACTCATTATGGGCTTCAACCCATAAAAACCCATTAGTTAGTTTAGTTCCACGTCGCTTATCTTCTGGCCTATAGACAGAGCTCCATGTCCCGTAGAGTATAGTTACACACTGTTTCACTTAGGGTCTATTTTGGATAGCTGTAGTTTTTTAAAAATCTGTTTTTTTAGATTGAAAAATAGCTGTAGCTTTTTATAAGAGATCATTTTGATAAATAGTGATTTTCTCAAAGAATAAGTCGTAAAAGTAACCTAGTTTTTAGCCCGACATTTACTAATTATATATGGCCTCCACCTTATACTAAAAGTCGCTAAAAATAAGCTATTTAAGAGATTTACTGACTTTTTAAAAGATAAAACTAGCTTTTAAACCCCAAACAAGATCTTAATATGCATGTGTATACACCCATTTTCATTTGATAAGTACCGGCCTTGAACAGAGGGTCTCTCAGCCCTTGCCCAGCTGAGCTATTTCCCAGTTTCGAATTGACAGGGCATCTGGCCCAGCCCATATGTACTCTGCACAGCCCAAAATCACCCTATAAGTGAAAAAAAAAAAGAAAAAGAAAGAAAAGGAAAGAGAAAGCGAAGAACAGCGACTCCGGCGCCGCCGCGTCCTGTCTCCCTCCGGCGCGGCCTTCTCCAGTCTCCCGCATCCCACTGGCGCAGCCACCTCCTGCCTCCCGTCGTAGCCGGAGTATCACGCCGCCTCCCGTCGTCTCCTTCGACCCGCCGTCTGCCGCCGCAGCGCCCGTGAACCCGAGCCGGAGCCCGTGACCTAGGTTGGTAAACTCGTCTTCAAATTCCTAAGCTCCAGGTTTCCAAATTATGGTACTTGCTAATTTTTACTGAAACTGTCAATTGCTAGGATGATTGTTGTCAAACGGGGAGATGGTATTGCAAGCCTGCTGTACCGGCAGCTAGTAATTCTCTGGGACTGGGTGGCCTTTTCTTTATCTTTACTAATATAAAACATCAGATGTATCTAGCAAGTAGGAACTTAATAGCACAATCAATACAATTGAATTGCAGCTTACAATGTAGAAGAGCTTGTTTCGTTCGTTGCCTTGCTCCCTTGCGCAAAATTTACCTTTTTCTGTTTTGTATTGGTTGGATGGCGATCATAGCTGTAGCACATCATACTCACCCAGTCAGTGGGCTATAATTGTTATGCTTCCGTAATACACTCTTTAAAACACTACTCCTTGGCTATAATTGGGCTCAATCCTTACTCGCACCAATTGTCACAAGTGAATTATTTAAAACAATGAACTCATAATTTCAAGTTGACAAATCCAATGACTCGAAGTTGTCAATTCACTGCACCCCTCGGTCACCGCCTCACCTTGTCCCGAGTGTGCACCTTCTTCCAGAGATCTACTCCCACCTCTTCTGCCATAGATATAAGGCCATCTGAAGATGTGCACCCTGTTAGATATTGCATTAGCTGTGTGATTGGTCTCTTGTATAGGGTCTTCTTTGCATATTTCCCTGCACATGTACATGTACACATTTTGACCTTTGGCCCATTGCAATTGACTAAGGTCCATTTGCAGCATGGCATGAGAGCCATGGGTTTCCTGCTACCCGAAGACCTAGACCCTCTATTGCCGCCACACTCTTGGTTGCGCCTTGGACCCCTCCCACCGTCATCGCTCCTTTTTCGAGCTGCTGCCACTCAGGAACGCTAAGCGGACACCACTGCTCCTCCTCCTCTTGCTGCTGCCTCCAATCCGGCCTCTTCAACCTTGGATTCTGTTGCCGCCGCTCCAAACATGGCCTCCCAGTCGCCTCTACCTCGCTCCTGCCGCTGTCATTCCTTTCGCCGCAGATTGCCTTTGATTCGCTTGAGGCATCGGATCGACCTACTAGCGCTAGGAACTTCGCCACTGCTTCATCCTTGCCGCGGGTGATCATCCACGACGCGAGGTCGACCTCTTTGTCGCCTTGGCTTCGTCCCCGACTTTGGATACTGCCGCCGCCGCCACGAGCCCAACTGCTATTCTGCGCCCGATGGCACCTCCTTGTTGTTTGTGCCTTTGCTGGTCATCTCGGTTCCGAAGCCACCAGTCATCTTCAATGGGCTGAACTATCGCGAGTGGGCTCAGCACATCTGGATTCACATGAGGAGCCAGTGCCTCCGGTGCTACCTCGCCAGTGAGCAACCTTGCTTTACTCTACCTACTAAGCCCACTTTTCTTGTGAATGCCGACCAAGCTACTCAGAGAGCTTCAGTTACCACCTTTGAGGATGCAATGGAGGTGTACCGGAGCAACTTCTCGCCTATGGGGCGTGGCAGGATGATGTGGTTTGTGCTTTCACCATTCTAGTGGGTAGCATAGGTGTCGACCTTTCTATGGATGTGCTTGAGCTGCCGACCTCTCAGCTGATGTGGGAGCACCTCTGTGACCACTATGAGTGACGTGCGATGCTATTGATCTCTCGGTCGTGCACCAGGCCCAATCCCTTTAGCAGATGGATGCCAGCTAGCGGCCTTACATGAAGACTCGTTATCTCTACGAATTTTTGACGTCTCTTGTCCAAGTTCAAGCCTGCCCGTGCTCAAATATTGACATTCCAGCCTCGTTTGTCCCTAGTGGAGGCCCTTATTTTTGTTCGTGCCAAGGAGTCTCGCCTTTGTGTGCTGTGGGTGGGGGTCAACTTCAGTCCACTTATGTCTTGGCGGTTCGCGCCCCTATTCCACTAGCTGCTGCTTGGGCTCCTGCTCTACCAGCTCCGTCTCCTACACTGGTGTCTAAACCTGCCCTAGTGGTGGCTGGCACCACTGCGGGTCTCCAATGCAACTACTGTGACTATGTTGGGCACACGTCCCACCAATGCTACAAGAAGAGAAAGGACCACATGAGTTATTGTACTCTGAAGGGTCCTAGTGGCACTTACCAATCAGGCCCTCGCCCAAGCTCCTATGTCGATGTTCACTAGGAGATGCTCACTTTGCTTCAACGCCTTGCCGCCTCATCACCTAGGTCTGCGGCTCGGTCCTCTAGCTCTGCGCCACCATCTCCTCCTTCCTCAAGTATAACATCCCGTTGGATTCTTGATTCTGATGCTTCTTTTCACATGACATCGGATTCCACTTACCTCACTTCTATGAATCCTAATCTTCCTTTCACAGTTCATACTGTGGATGGTACCTCTCTTCCTATTATAGGACAAGGCACCCTCTCTACTTCTTCCTTTTGTGTTCCCACAATTTCTCATGTTTCTAAACTAACAATGCAACTTATGTCGACCAGTCAGTTCGTTAATCACGGTTATCATATCATTCTTTAGTCTGACTCTTGTTGTGTTCAAGATCGTCGCACGTGTGCGCTTCTCTGTTTTCTTGCTGAGCAGGGTACTCTTCCTCAACACTCTTGTCTTAGTGCTCATGCTTAGAATGGTGTCTCTGAGCGTAAGCATTATCACCTTCTTGAGACAGCTTGTGCTCTTATGCTTCTCATGTTCCACCTCACTTTTGGGCTAAGTCTTGTCTCTAGTTTCCACGGCTGCTTTTCTTATCAACCGTCAGCCTTCTGCTGTTCAGGGTTGTACTCCTGCCGAGTGTCTTATTGGTATGACTCCTCAGTATAGTCACCTTCGTTGTTTTGGTTTTGTTTGTTACATTCGTCTTTCACCTCATGAGTGCATCAAGCTGACTGCTCAGTCGGTTAAGTGTGTTTTCCTTGGCTACAACATTGAGCATAAGGGTTAGCGCTATTATGACCCTATTGATCATAGGATGAAGATCTCTCATGACGTCACTTTCAGTGAGTCTCATCCTTCTACCATCAGCTCTACTTCCCTTGAGTAGATTTCTTTTCTGACTTTTCCTGACTACAGTTGTCCCCGTCTCCTCCAGAGGCTCCTACCAATTCTTCTGTTGAGATCTCCCATTTTCCATTACACTACTCTTGCTGTTCAAGGCCTACTACTCCTCTAGTTGAAGCCTCTTCTCCATCCACTCTTTTGTTCTTGCTGGGTCTTGCTCTAGCCTTTCCTTTCAGATACAATCTTCGTGATTGTCGTACTATTAGGCCTCCTAAGCATTGCGGTTTTGCAGTCGTTGCTCTTGTTGAGCCTACAATTTATCGTGAGATTGCTGCTCACCAAGAGTGGTAGCACGTGGTGGCTAAGGAGATTGCTTCTCTGGAACATACTAGCACTTGCGAACTTGTCCCTTTACCTGCATGTGTAACTCCTATCATGTGCAAATGAGTTTACAAGATCAAGACCAGCTCAAATGGTTCTCCTGAGCTCTGCAAGGCTCGTTTTGTGGTGCATGGTTTTTAGTAGGAGCATGGTCGTGACTATTGATGAGATCTTTGCTCATATTGCTCATATCACCACTGTTCGCACTCTCCTTGGCATGGGCTCAGTTTGTTAGTGGTACATCTCTCAGCTGGACATTAAGATTGCCTTTCTCAATGGTGAGCTCTATGAGGTCTACATGTAGCCACCTCCTAGGTATTCTGTCCGTGATGGCATGGTTTGTCGACTTCACCGCTCTCTCTGTGGACTCAAGCAAGCCCCTCATGCCCCGTTTGACTGCTTCTATTTCATTGTCTCTGCTGTTGGCATTTCGACTAGTGATCACTACCCTACTCTCTTAGTCCACACTTATCATAGTTGGACGCTTCTTCTCTATGTGGATGATATGACCATTACTAGGGATGACCCTTAGTACATTGATTTTGTGAAGAAGTGTCTCAGTGAGCAAGCAGTTCTTGATGTCTGATCTGGGTCCTCTTCGTTACTTCCTTGGGATTGAGGTCTAGATAAGTACATTCATGATATTCTAGCTTGCACTTGCCACATTGATCAGTGAACCTTCACTTCGGTCCATTGACTATGAGCCTTTTGAGGATCCCACACACTACCACCATCATGTTGGGAGCCTTGTCTACTTTGGCATCACAAGATCAGACATTTCTCATTCAGTTCACATTCTGAGTTAGTTCGCCTCTACTCCCACTCAGCTCCACTTCAATCACCTTCTTTGTATTCTGTGATCCATTGTGGGACCATCACTCGACACCTTTTCTTTCCTCGTTCTAGCTCTCTGCAACTTCAGACATACTCTGATGCGACCTGGGCTAGTGGTCATTTTGATCGCTGGTCTCTTTCTGCCTATTGTGATTTCCTTGGTTCCACTTTGCTTCCCTCGAAGATCAAGAAGCAGATGGTTGTTTCTCGCTTGAGTGCTGAAGCAAAGTTGAGGGCTATGGCGATCGTTGACGGTTGAGATCATTTGGCTACTGTGGCTAATTGATGACTTTAGTGTTTCTATCTCTGCGCCAACTCCTCTCGTTAGATAGTGCAGGTGCAATCAATATTGCTCAAGATCTAGTGAAGCATGAGCTCACTAAGCATATTGGTGTTGATGGTCCTTGGAGCAGGTTGTCACTCTCCAGTACGTGCCTTCGGAGCTTCAAATAGCATATTTCTTCACCATGGCATAGACTCGAGATCAGCGCAGCTTCTACCCCTCCTAACTCAGTATTGTTGATCCACCATGACTTTGAGGGGGGATGCTAGATATTGCCTTAGTTGTGTGATTAGTCTCTTGTATGGGGTCTTGTTTGCTTACTTCCCTACACATGCACATGTACATATTTTGGCCTTTGGCCCATTGCAATTGACTAAGGTCCATTTGCAACACACCCCAGGGGTTACTTCCTTGTTCCTTTGTTATTGTTGATATACCTTGGTCATCTTTGAGCTATACCATCAGGTCGCCCATAAAAAGATTCACATTTTTAGTAGTTTCCATATTTTACTTGCAGAACCACTAATTTATGGGTTCCTGCTACAAAAGTTAGTAGTGAGCACCTGCGAGAAGGCAAGCCGACGTCACCTCACAACTCACCACTGGATTAGAAACGAATAAAACACCAAGGGGTTTATCTTGATTGTTCTTGAAGCCTTTGATGGTGGTAGTCTCTTAACACAAGACGCTATTATTATGTTGCTAGAAATTAGGTTGCTGACAATTTAACATATATCTAAATGATAATAAAAGCAATACTTAATTTCAATTTAAAGCTATTTATTTGATAATCCACCCTTCCCAAAATGCCCCTGGATTAATCTCTATTTAGGAACACGTATATGCAGCAGCAGCACATGCACTACACCTGGCAACACTCCAAATTGAGCACGGCACTGTTTTTCACACTGGTGCCTTTATTTCCATTGTTGATTCCTCTATTGGACGGCTGAAAATGGATCCACATCCCCGTCCACACTAGGGCACAGTCGCACGCTCCATTTGGACCCGATCAAGTACACAAAAGGAGTCAAGTAAACCAAGCCCCAAATACTCCTATTTCACAACCACTTCGGCGCCGCCGTTCTTCCACAAGACCCTATCAAGAGAGCCATCAATCTCCTCTGAACGCTACTGGAGATCTAACCGGAGTAATACTTATTTCCTCGGTAAGCGCTAGCTTTGATTAGTTCCAATTCACCCTAATTTCCTTCCGCAAGCACTCAGATCTTCCTGCAGGATCCAATCCAGTTCTTGGGTACTTATTTGCAAGTTATTTTGACGATACTGATGTAATATGTGCATAGGATTCTTTGCGCAGACACTTGTGTGTGTTTGCATGTGCTGATTTCGGTGGGTTCTTGTGACCCCACGGGAATCAAGGTGCTTGTCAGCGAGGATGCCTGGCCTACCTTTACCTCAGCATGATGCAGCGTATGCCGCTACCCACTTTGTTAATTGTTATGTTTATGTTTGTGTAATATGTTTTTTTTTGTTCTGGCATCTGTTCGCTTCTGTTTTGCGAACTATAAGGGTCCAGCTTTGTGTGGTACATGTCTGGTATGCAAATTTCATTATCATTTGTGATCATAACCCGATCTGATTGATAGACCATGGGATGATTCTACACAATGTCAGAATAACTGGTAGCAGATTTTTTTAATGGTAAATGGCTATTTCTGAGAGTTAATGTTTGCTCACTGGAAATCTGTGTGGTTCCTTAGCTAGTAATGGATACTAATTCAGTTACTCTATAGATATGCAACTATGTCTATATGGTGAATTGCTTTCTTGTTCTTGATATGAGATGGATTCTATTTTTTAATTATTTTTATGCAAGTGGTGTTTAACTGTTTATACACATGAACATTGGATGTGGATTCTGTTATCCCAGGTCTGCAGACCAGATGTGCTTTCAGCAGTCAACAGCTCAATTGTCTCCAGATGAGCAACTTACCCCTGAAGAAAGTTTTGCATTATATTGCAAGCCAGTTGAGCTGTACAATATTATTCAACGACGAGCCATAAAAAATGTAAATTTCATCCTTAAATTGTAACTCCACCTTTTAACATTGTTTACATAGGCATGCTCACTCAGTAGTAGCCAATATTCTGTAAATGGATTTTTAGATACCAATGATTTACTGAATTTTGCAGCCCCCTTTTCTTCAAAGATGCCTTCGTTACAAGATACAAGCAAAACGGAAAAAGAGGTACAGTCCTTCAATTCTTCAAAATTTAAGTATTTCAACCCTATGCATGTATTGTTTTGTATTCAGCTGAGCATTTTGTCAATTGATTTGGTACTCTTAATTCATATTATCTTTGGAGTTATATTATTGTTTTTCTCTAAATATTTTGTTGGATACCTTGGATTTCTAGATTACAAAAGTTGTAGGTGAGGCCTGGTTACACAGGTTGTGCTAACACTTCCACTGGGCACCATTAACTGCTACATGTGAGTTTTGGGAAATCGGGGTGGGAAAGACCTAGTAAATTTCAAAATTTTATCCCCTTCTCGGACCGACCACATGCATTAGAATCAAGATTTAGAAAATACCAGGCAATAAATGCGTACCGTGGTCTTAGGAGAGCAAATACAACGCTTTTGCAGAAGCTCGGCAAAGCTCACAGCTTCAACGCTTGGACATAGCAGCGGAAATGAATACTTCGGATCTTCGTGGCAATAGCAGCCACGACCTTCAGGTATCCACACGAACAGGCGAACGACACTGTATGCCGGTATACTAGTCTACGTAATATGATTCTTATGACCTTTTATCTTGTTTAAGTGTAACTTTTTTCACCTTTTTTCCTCTCAATTATTAATTTTCTGAACCAAGAACCCGAATTTATAGCTAAAACACTGTAGCAAAGACGGTGGTACAGTGCCAGCGCGATAGCACTGGTCATACGTGATTGCTACAGTACCACACGTGTCACCGTTCATATGTCAGGTGCCACGCTGCATGGCGCCATGCTACAGTGTTTTCATTGATGCTACAGTGATTTCTTCGGAAAAATCATATTTTTGCATGCGGATTTGCAGCCCTTTTGTAAACAACTAGATATTATGTTCAATCGTATTGACACGAGAGAAGATTTCATAAATCTGTTTTAAATATATTCTAGTGTGTGGCTCTTTAGGTTCATGCTATGTTGGCAATAAATCGAAAAACTATTTTTTCGATTCATTAGTCGCAAGCAGCTCCTAGCAGAACATAACAACTTCCAAAATTGCATGAATATCATTTATCTGACAAACCTTCAATGAATACATGTCGATCCTTTTGTCACTTTGTCATCATGGTTTAATTCAAGGTTGAGGTATGTCATCCTTGCACTGTTAAACCGATTGTCTTGATTCTCTGAAGTAGACTAACAAGATTGATCGATTAACATCTTTAATTGTTCGGGCATGGCCATGCACATTTTTTAGTCTATTTCATCGAGTGGTTGATTGATATCATTCCCTCAATATGAGAAGGATAAATTCCATCTTGATCATACACTTCCTTCTGCATGATTCAGGTATATCCGAGTGTTGTCCTTATGATTATTCAGTTACGGATAACTTAGACAACATCAAAGCATAACATTCTCATGTAGGAAACTGTGCTGATCTCAGGTCTAATGATCAATCATTATCTTTGTATGAAACAACTTATGACACTAATCAAATTCTCAAATAGTGTTTCATAAGCGAGTCAATCCAATAGCATGTACACTTACGTATATTCATATTATTGAATTGTATCACATACTCATAATCCGTGAAACATGATTTTCAAACAATTCATGTGCTTGTTTTGAATAAATATTATTGATGTCCCAACCAATAAATAAACAAGGGACAATTTATAATAATGTCATAATTAAATTACAGAGTTTCACGATCAAGTCACATACTTGATGATCTATAATGTGACATTATTAAAGGAACAACATAAGCACATATACAAGGTAATCATCTTCATGATTGGCCATTTGGGCATATTTCCAACAGTGGGAACAGTCCTAATTGTTTTAATTCAATGTATCAGAAGAAAAAGGTCATTTTGATCTCTTGTCACGGCATCGCCTAGGCGATGCCTTGTCGACAGCTAGGCGTCCCGGCGGCCGGAGGGGCACGTCAGGACCGGTCGCCTCGATTGAAGGGCGTTAGGTGCCCACCTAGGCTTCCAATCGAGGTGGTGGTCGACTGGGCGTCGCGGTGGCTGAATTTGGTGAGTGCCGAACGGTGAAGACAAGGGATAAGGGGCAAGGGTCGAACTTGAGGCGGCCGCAGAGGCTTAGAAGCGCAGACCCTTTTAATCCTAGCGCAGTCTGGAGAGGAGAGGAGATAAGAGAGCTTTGCCAACCGTCAGCCCACCCCCACCTTCGTCACCTCCATCACCAGCGTTGCTAGCTCCTGTGAGATCCCCCTCTGCTCTTCCTTCTCGACCCTCTACTCCTCCTTCCCGATCGATCCCGCTTTGCTCCTCCTTCCCGCTCCCCCACTGCTACTCCTTCCTGGTTGATCCCCCTCTGCTCGTCCTTCCAGCTCCCCTTTGCGTCGCTGCTGATGGTGTGCTGTGTTGGACTGCTAGTCCTGCCACTGATGATGGTAATGCACTAATGTTGCTGCTTTGCTGAACTGCTAATGCTTGATGCTTGACTGCTTGTTGCTACTGAACTGCTAATGCTTCATGGTTGATCTTGATGCTACTTAACTGCTAATGCTTGATGCTTGATACGTGCTAGCTTGCTGCTTAACTGCTAATGCTTGATGTTACTTAACTGCTAATGCCTGAGATATTATTTATTATTTATTATTTTCATCGTCTAATCATCGCCTAGGCAGGCATCCAGGTGGTCCGGGCTCGCCGTGCCTAGCTAGACCGCTGTGACAACTATGGTTCTGATAAAAACATTTTCTTTTTGTGACATAGCAGAGACATGGCTCCAACATGTTTGACAGAAGACATGACAGTAAATTATTTAGTTTTAATAACTGATACTTTTTCTTGTAGTTTGTAGACTTTTTTGATCCCCTAGTTAATTTATCTGTTTTGTTGAAGCACATACAACACCCACAAGTTCTTATTTTAATTTTTGCTTTATTAAGTCTTATGTTGAGAAGTGCATATGTGTATTTTTTATTTTCTACACAAAATAAGTGGTCTTTCTGTTTTTCATGAATAATTTATATTTCTTATGCTTTCATATTCTACTCAAATCTACATGCTATTTATTGTTTTAAGTTGAAAATTCATGTTTTGATGTTTTGAAGTTTGAACATTGGGATGATCAAATTTTAAGACTTAAATATAGGAGCACCAAACTCTCAAATTTTCATCTTCTTCATTTTATCCTTGTCCCCTTTTTCCCCTTAGGAACAGTTGCTGTTGTTGAAGGCTAATTTATTCCTTTCAAAAGTTTGAGGACAAAATAGCATTATCTCATTAAGCATGCATATTGGTGCTTACTGTTTACTTTATTTATTTATTTACTGGAAATTTTTTACATCATGTTTGCAATATACATAATGTTCCTTTCTAGTGCGTTGCCCTATCTCTTTTGATTGAGCTCTAGCCCCAAAGCTTGTAGGGGGGAGGTGTTCTTGTTGAGACATATTCTGGCTGCCGAAGCCTATGACTTGACTGAAGTGGAGCTGGAGCCATTTTGCATGGGAAAGTTAGTACTTTTAATTGCTCTGGAGCCTGGATACCCCAGCAGCCATGGCAAGCAAATTGGTTTGCATGAAACTACAATACCTTTTGCCATTGAAGATTAAAAACCTAAGGTTATGAATGCTAAAATGGCAATCAAATTTTCAATCAGAGATGCTGGAACAACAATCCTAACACCCCTATGTTATGACATCAACATCTAGTTGGGAGTACAACTTCTATGTGGGAGCTAGAGCTACATGGCTGCAGCTTCTCCATACTAGAAATCGATATGGTAGCTCGGCCAAACAAGGCCTAAGAAAGCTTTTTTTTTCAAGAGCAATCTTTGTGATAAACTACTGACATGATTGAAATTTGTAACTTTTTTGTTGCAAATACTGACCTTTTTTTTCAAGAGCAATCTTTGTGATAAACTACTGACATGATTGAAATTTGTAACTTTTTTGTTGCAAATACTGACCTGCGTTTGTGCTAATGAATGTAGGATTGAGATAACCATATCACTTTCTGGATGCACAAACGCTGGATTGCAAGCACAGAACGTCTTTCCTCTCCATGTTCTATTTGCTAGACCTACTAGTAACGATTTGCCTGAAGGGGTAAGTCTTTTTTCTTTAGTTCATGCAATGTGAAATTTTGTTTCTTGGTCTCTTTTCTCATTTATGACTTTATATTGCAGCATTCTCCAATATATCATTTCAACCGGGCTTGTTTACTGAATTCTTTTGATGAATCTGGAAATAATGACCACACCAAAGCCACATTCATCATTCCTGATTTGAAGACCTTAGCAGCCTCTCAAGCTTGCAGCGTCATTATCCTTATTAGCTCTGGTATAGTGTGCATCCTATGTGCCTATTTGTGCATTACATTTCTTTGCTGTCATGTCATCAAATTTGATTATGTTTTTCTTTTACGTCAAAAATGGCAAGGTGGACAAAATCTTGGTGAAAACTGCTCAGAGAACCATGTGGAGTACTCTTCTCTTCAAAGTAAGTTAATAAATTTTGTAGCATATTCTGAATAGCTGCTACAATATATTGCTTATGTTGTGGATGATCTAATTGTTTTCTCAAAGACAAAATTCTTGACTGAAAGGAAGGGCCTCTGCTCCCCCTCTTTAAAATCCAAGAGATGGAGGGGCACAATTTACCCTTTTTTTTTGGTCTTAACACTAAATGTGACCTTAGTGCTCTTGTGTCTGCACTGTATATGGACTCAGCTGTCTAACAATGTTCCATATCAAGCACACCCTATATTAATGGGAAAAAAACCTTACACTTTAAACCACCTGCAGCTCCAGGTGGTAGACAGCGTCTTTGATGTGACTCATGGGGATGATCAAATTGTTATACTTTTACTCCAAAACTGAAAAATAATAATTAATTAATTCATTTATGGATAACTAATTAACAAAATGCCTTTCTGTGTAAGCTGAGCAAGAATTGGCCGTGTTTGGCTGTCTTTACTGTAGTTTGATGATCAAAGAAAATATGCCCAAACATTGCATGATTAGTTTTCAATAGGGATAGCCATGTTAATAGGCACACTCCATTGTCAGTAACATAGATTCTTCTTTCATCGTGTTCAAGGTATTCTCATTGTTGTAGCTTCCACTCTTAGAAAATATAGCCTAAAACATGAGCCTGTAAAAGATTCTGCATAAGGACTGATTTTGTATATGAGGAACCAACCATGGTATGTAGTAGTTTTATAGAATTGACTAACTATTGTCCATGCGGTACATTTTAACAGAGCTGGGAGGGAAATGTTTCTGGGGTAAAATACCAATTGATTTACTTGGTTCATCTTTGGAGGATTGTGTTACTCTAAGTTTGGGAGATACTGTGGAGTTGGCTTCAGAAATTAGCTCCGATCTCCGTCCAATTATCGCGGCGCTCTTGCCGATCCCAATTGGCGTAGCTGCGATGAGCAGCGAATACCGAGCATTGCGTCGTAGCTTCCCCGACTCACGGGCAAGTGGATTTTAGAAAATATAGCCTTAAACATGATGAAATGTTTCTGGGGTAAAATACCAATTGATTTACTTGGTTCATCTTTGGAGGATTGTGTTACTCTAAGTTTGGGAGATACTGTGGAGTTGGCTTCAGAAATTAGTATGAGCCCAGGCTTCTTAGAGGTATGCTGCAAAGTTCTTAAAGCATGTATTGCATATTCTAACATTTATTATCTTTTTCTGAGCATTTAATTTTCTGTCCACTTCATAATTATAGGATAGATGAACCATCAGTTGACATATGACAATTGTTTCAGGAAATATCACCTTAACTGCCTGCACTTGCACTTTGCCACCTGTGCTTTGAGTTTTGACGATTTAACACACGTAATTCTATTTTATGCAAATTGCAATGTTCAAGAAGGCGCTAGGCGCTAGTCGGGCGGTGAGGTGGGGCCTAGCGCCTAGACGGATTAATCGGGATTAATCGGATCTAGGCGGTCACCCTAGAGCGCCGAATAAAATAGATTATAGTAGATATCTAGGATGATAAAAACCAAATAACTAAGCAAGTTAAGCACACAATTAGATAAATCATAAATAATAGATGGTATTAGAAAATATGGATTACTTACAAAAAAGAGATAGATGATTGACATTGATTCTAATATACACTTGCAAAACCTAACCTTATATACCATAAACCGGATCAGTGAGCACAAGACACCTGAGTACGAGAGGGAAGAGAGATCGAGAGAGGACAGAGGGGAGAGAGATCGAGAGAGACCGAGAGAGAGATCGAGAGAGGGCTTGGCTTCAGAGGGAGAGGCGGTGAGGGGCGGACCAGGAGAGAGGCAGGAGGGCAGGAGCGGAGGGTAGAACAGGGGAGGAGAGGCGGCGGAGGGCAGGGAGATGCAAATTGCTACCTGTATTTTCAATTTGGACAATATTTGCCACCTTTACTTTTATATTTTATGCAAAAACTGTCTGAGCTTCAGAAGTTGATGCTAATTTCCAGTTGTACTTTTATATATTGTGCAAATTAACATATACTGTTTCATTGAATTTTCTCAATGCTCCCTAGAGTGGAAGGATAGGAATAGGATAGTCTTGGAGAAGACCTAAGTGCTTGTGGTAAATTGACACCTACTGTTTCAAAAGGACAGGTGGTAAATTGCCATAATTAAAAGTATCTTTTGCACCAATTTAACAATGCATGTGATTAATTATCAAAATTAACAGCACTGGTTGGAATCTGCAGTTTACGAAAGTTTCGATGAGTCTGGTGCACTTTCTTGTTTTGGTTCCCATGTCCCTCAGATTTCTCTCCCTCTTTGCTTTCTATAGAAACTGTATGTTGATTCTACTTTTCTTCTTTTGGTACATGCACAGCCAAAATTACTTGAGCATGACAGTTGCTTAACATTTTGTTCTCATGATGTTGATGCTACGGTAAGTTCCTTCCTGTTTCTTTGTTTTTTCTAATTATTGCTTCCACTTTATGGGGTAAATATTGTCAATGAAGTATAGCAACACGTTAGTTTGCTGAAAATTTCTAGTTAGTTCCTTTAGCTTTGCTGGTATTATTGAGCATTTTTGTTGCAGGGTTCATATCAGTTACAAGTAAGCATATATGCACACGAGGCTGGTGCAAGAGACATATCTGAATCTCCTTATAATCGTTACTCCTATACTGATGTCCCACCTTCGTCATTACCGCATATCATAAGGTAACACTAGCCCAGTATGCATAGGTCATGTTCTGAGATTTAACGAGTTTTTCTTCCCTCATTCTTGTTACAAATTTTATTTGTTAGTCGTTACCTGTCATTATAGGAAATTCATGTTTCTTGTACGAGAAACAGTAGGCAAGTCCTATACATTTCAATTAAGGAAATGCATGTTCATAGTGCTTATGTGCTTTATCCCTCAAATGGGAGACTTTATTTGCTCTTTGGATATATTGAAAAGGAGCTGCTAATCATCACATGCTGTCCATAGGTAGTTTCACTTGAAACTACACGCGTTGACTCGGTTGAGTAGATTGAAAGTGCTTGCTCTCGTGAATTGTGCTGGCCCGAAGCTTTATATGATGTTATTTCTAACTTGTGCTGCATTTAATTGTGACTAGGGTGAGTATATTGCAATATTATGCTATCACCACGTGATAAATTGCTATTCGGTAGCACCATGGCGCTATCCCAACTTCCTGTTTGGATTCAAATGCTTTCGTTTTTGTCTTTTCACAAAAACTTTAGATTAAGGGACTTTCAACTCAGATTCAAACAAACTATATCAACATAAACTTTCAAGTGGGATTCAAATAAACTTCCAATTCAGGGACTTTTCAGTTTGAGGTTCAAAAGAACTTACAACTAGATTCTGTCTTCAACTTTCAACTGCATGGAGAAACTTTCAACTGGTTGCAGAAAAAGAACCTTCAATTTCAGAAACGTTCATCTCAAACCCTAGATTTTTGGGGGACTTACACCCCTGGCCTTGTTGTGCTTTCCAATCGTGCCATGTCTGCGTCACTTGGTGATGAGAGCGACAGTGCGTTACCTCCACACATAGGATGCCGCTGCTGGCGTGCAGTGGATATTGCAGCCGCAGCCCCTCCATGCTCGTCGCACCTTGCTTGAAGCCTTGAATTCCCTTCTTTATCAAATATTTTTCTATTTTAATGTAACCAATTTCACTGCAAGATATTCTTTCTACAGGTTAAGAGCTGGCAATGTGCTCTTTAATTACAAGTACTGGAATAATAATTTGCAACAGACTGAAGGTTATCTCTCTCTCTCTCTCTCTCTCTCTCTCTCTCTCTCTCTCTGTGTGTGTGTGTGTGTGCGCGCTTGCTTGCTTGCTTAGATTTAGCATGGTTTCTTTCCAATTTAGCTGCCACCACTTGTTTGCATCATCCATTGACATTTTTTTTCTAGGTCCTGTACCTGTACATTTCCTCCTTGAAACAGATATGCTAAACCCAGTTAACTAGATAATGTTAGTATACATCAGTACTGATGCAAACCAGTGAAATAAAGAAATAATTATGTTACTACCCTTTTATTGTGCACATTGTATAGGAACAGATAGCGAATTTCTTTGTGTGTGTGTGTGTGTGTATTGTGTACTCAGGATAAGGACGTAGGAGGTAGTTGTGGTTTGGTTGTGGAAGAAGATAGAGGGCTTGGAGGAGATGAACAGCAGGGCAGTACAAGAAAGAGTAGGGACAAGATATTTGTTTATTTCTTGCTTAACAAAAAAACCGATTCAAAAAAACCCGATTCACTTCCCTCTTTTATGGAGAGTTCCTAATAAGATAGACTAACTGTTAGAGTATATTAGGCAGCACTGGATATGGTTAGTTTAGGATTGATTGTAATCCCGTGATAACCTTCCTTATCTCTAGGAGAGACGTCTTGCCCTCCAAGTCATGTACTCCTATATAAACAGCCTGAGGGCTCAGCAATACATCATCCCACGCATTATACACAATCTATCCTTCCTTCACTAACCAAGTCCTAAGGGATTAGGACTCACTATCCTAACTTAGCGAACCCATACCTGACTTAACAAAATGATCCAAAATTCCTAGTACAACTATAGTTCTTAATAAAACTAGATTTCCTGGCCAAAAGATCTCGTTCATCGCTGCTGCTTGCCGCCTTGTCTGCTAAAACAATATAGCAAGGGAAATTGAGATATATGCCACTTCAAAGTAGCCATTTTAGAGAAATGGCACTGCAAAGTATATCAGCCACTAGTTACTTTGCAGTGGCATATATCTAAATTTCCCATAGGCCACCGTAAATTATCTGAGTCAAATCCATAAGCGCTATTTGCACCCATTCCATGTTGTAACGTTGCAGTGTTGTTTCTCTAAAGCAGTTACATTGGAGTGGCACATATCTAAATTTCCCATGTAGTAATAAAATACGGAGTAAGTTGTGTGTGTGGGTGTTTTTTTTTTTGTCAGGAAAGAGGGAAGGGGGGTGATGTGTTAATCCCATGCCGCGGGCAACAAATAGGTAGAAACTAGATACCCATGAACCCACTGGGAACGTAAGAGTTGGTGATTTTACTGTTGTGTCAAATTATTTATGCTGTGGTAATATCAATGAAGAACTGCAAGGCAAGATAGATTACTTTAATAGTCGTTGTACACAGACATTTTTACGTATTAATACACAAGAAAGTAAACTAATAGAGAATTTTATCCTGTTACACCTTTTGTTTTGCACATGATCCTGGAATTAAAGTTAACTATTTACATTTATGTTTTATTATTGCAATTATAGTGGTTTTGATACACCATATGATTTATTTAACTTGAAGAAAAAATGGCTTCTTAAAAACTTGTTTTTTACAAACAATAGTCATATCTAATTTATTATGCATCTTTCTGACATCAAGGTTCAAGATTATATTTCATGTAGTTTTTTTTTTAAAAAAAATACATGTAAAATGCAGCTATGCAAGACAAAAAGTAAGCAAACACTTTATATAAGTTGGAAGATTGTAAGGGTGGAAGCAGAAATTCAATTGGTTAATTTATTTTGGAGAGGTGGAACTCACAGCATAGTACGAAAACTGGACCGGAGATCAACGTGGTGAGCATCTCGGTTCAGCGGCTCGGCAGTTGGACTGCCCGGTTCAACACAATATAATAAAAATAATAGTTAGTAGTAGTATGTACCAAAGATAAGAGTTAACTATACTTGTTTTCCTACCAATGCCAGCAAATGGGCTCTGGCAAGTTGATTATGTGGGCCAAGGAACCCCATTGATGCCCCCGCCATGTCCCCCCCTCCCCCACCCCCCAAAAAAAGGCTCTAGCTCATTCTCTGTCCAACCAGTCTGGTCTAATGCCTGTTCCGCATGGAACAGCCCAGTTCAACTGCGTTTTGACCTGTTCACAGCAGTTCACTTGCACAAACAGTCTTTGCATGTGACTGGACCGGACCAGGCACCAGTTCCAGTTTTTACCCGTGGCTTGGTCCAACTTTTTGGACCATGACAACATGTACAAGATACTGCTCACCGTATAATTACACCTGCATTGTGATTTGTTAATGCTTTGTTTGATTGCTGTTCATGGTCAAGATCCAGAGTTAGATACCTTGCAATTACCTAGTGTACTTCAGTTTTGCATCACTAATTGACATTTTTAAGCCGAGATAGGTTTTTGTTGGTTTTGTTTCTTTGCTCTTATGTTTTTATTTTTTCTAATTGATTGGTGATTCATTGATTCCTTCTTACCAGTTACGGAAGATTTTTCTTGCCCCTTTTGCTTGGTACAATGTGGAAGCTTCACGGTAAAGTTTGAAGCAAATCTTCTTTTGCGTTGTCTTTGTTCATATGTTACTGAGGTTGATGTTAAGGGCTGGTTCTGACGATCTTGTCACCTGCTACATTTATGATAAAAGCAAATACCCTTTTGTTATTTCAAGCTGCACCATTGATGTTTTCTCTTTCCTAGTGAGGAAATTCAAATTTTGTTTTCTTTCTACACACCTACACCATATTTATGATAAAAGTAATATCTCTGTCTTTTCTGTTTCAAGTCACATCTAATATTGAGATTTGTTGATACTAGGGTCTGGAATGTCACTTAACCTCATCACATGACCTATTCCACTTTGAGTTCTGGGTTGGTTAACATCTGAAATCTCCATTGCAAAATCTTCTTCAATTACTCATAGTTGGATAATTAATTTGTTTTTCTTGTTGACACAGGTGTCTGAAGACTATCAGGCTGTTAATGTTAGTCTGAAGATTGATACCAGGAGAACAGAGGTAAAATAGTGATGAAGGACATCAAATGTATACTGCTGTCCAGTAACTGGGAAATAAATGTTGGTATTTATGGCGATTTAGTCGCTGTGCTCTGTACTTTACAAGTGTCTCAAGTTTAACATGTCCCTGAGTGTTCTGCTAATTCAATTCTCAATGTCATTCCTATATTTGTTTTCTTCTTAATTTCTTTGAATGCAAGCAAGGGTGCACGTTGGGTGGGGCTGGGATCAGCAGGATCCTGGCCCATCCAAACTGGGCATAATTTTTACATGCTTGGGCTTGGCACACATTTTAATTGAATATTGCTTTAAGTTAAAAATATTTTCATGTCTGAAAAACTAATTGTCCCTGTAATTTCCAGCTTATGGCTGCAGGTGTTGATCCAAGGCATCGAATATTTTCCTACCGGTACGCTCTTTCTCCATTACTTTTTACGATGCTAAATTCTCTGCTCAATTGGTCTAACTTTGTTCCATCAGCTCAAGGTTTAAGAAGCATGGGAGATCAGAAACAACAACTGAGAACATTGGGCATGTACAGCCACATATTATGGAATCCGGATCACCTGAAGATGCTCAAGCTGGGTTTGAGGTTGACTATGTCCAAAAGGAAAATGGTACATTTCTCATCTTAACATATCAAACAAACATTGAAATGGAAACACATTTGTATTTCTGCTTTTTTTTGGCCGATATTTAGCTGGTTGAAATATTTCCCGCACCTTGTCTAATCGGATGAGTATTTTTTATTCTGCTCTAGCTTCTTGAACTTGTTTATTCTGTATTAGCTTGTTAAACAGATGGAAAAGCTACGTTGTTCTCCTTTCCTTTTCAACTACAGTTTGACAGTTCTCTGTTGGATATCGCATGGTGCATAACAGCCTTCTTGAACACTTGATGCACTGCATGTTAGGAGCTATAGAAAGTTCAACATTTCAACCTTTATCTTGGTGTAGCTTTGGGAGAGAGCAGCTGAAATGAAATACTGACTAGCTACTGTCTGGTGAACTGGTTGGTTGTAAATTTTTTTATCATAATGCTAGCATGCAAAGAAAAACCTACAGTACTGCCTGGATTTTTGTTTTCCATTGCTCTGGCATGCTGTGAATCCTGTCCCCTTACCTTTTCCTTACCCTGGTGATAACTGATATGTATGCTGCCCAAAATCTGTTGCATATATTGTTTAAATTTTTCAGGGATTTTCCTGATATTGCCTAAATTTTTCAGGGATTTATGTAGCACAAGCTTTAATTGATTCTGCTCACTCGTTACATGGAACTGATGGAAGCAATAATTCACCACCAACAGTGCTACAGTTTGGAAAGACTAGGAAGCTATCAGTTGATCGAGCTGACCCCAGAAAGTAGTCCTTTATGTTCTTGATATCATGTTATTCACCATTTAATTGTTTGTTCAGACTCTTCTGATAGAAGCTGTTCAACTAACCTGTTGCTTATTTGTGTTTATATCATCTGGCAGTCGTCAACGGCTGCAAAAACGTCAGTTCTTTCATTCTCACAAGACACAGGTGATTGAAAATCATGCACCTCTTCTCAGCTATCTTGTGTGTGTATGTGTAATATTGTGTGGCAAAACTAGGCGTGTATTTGGTTGATTGTGTTTTTACCTGCTTATCTGGTTGCATGTACCTATTGAGACTTCAGACATGCATATTATGTTTGCAATGGTTTCATGTTTGCTGAACACCCCTGATGCAATGTCTCCACATATTGAGGATTTTTAAAAACTACAATCTTTGCTCTTCATTTTCTGACTGCATTGTGCTGCTTCTGTTTTATGTTATGTATGGAGAGAAAAATAGTTGAACCTTTTTTTTTGTTTATTTTATTGCTGATTTCTAGTAGAGGTCTAATTAAAGCCTTGTTCCTATAATTTCTTTTCTAGAATTGCTTGGGGAAATTCCACTGAGCTATATAGATAAGGTACCTTATTTATACCACGGCATCGGTAAAATCATTAATCAACAAAATGATTAATTAAAAGACTATTTCAACATTTGAAATTTTGTCCTTGAAGAAACTTCACCTTGCATGGAAAGTAAGTGACAGCATTGTAGTTGCGCGATGTGCACTAGGGGTGGGCAAATATCATTTAGATTGGCAAGTACATATCAGATGGCAATCATACTAGCATGATTTCTTTTGTCTCCAGAATCAGATACGTGAAATTTGGTAGCAATGTTTTGATAAGTACATATTAGATGGCAAGCTTACTAGCATGGTTTCTTTTGTCTTCAGTGTCAGATACGTGAAATTTGGTAGCAATGTTTTTAAAGCTGTTTGGTAGAGTAGAGTATGCAGACTTAAAAGAGTTCAGTTATAACTACTAGGTGGCATAGTCGATACTAGCTAATACCACCTTTACACCAATACCTTGTATACCAACCAATTTAATCGGTAACCCTGGTAATGCTTGAAGAAGCATGTGAAGAATGTTTTCAAAGCTTGCTGACTTCAAATTTATGTTCATGTCAAAATTTAATCAATTTTTGTCACTTGTCATTTTTAATTTTATGGTATCGGTACTGCTAGTTTGTTTAGTTGTCATTGAGCTTTGCTAGACTTCATTCCTACTGTCTTGCTAAATTTTCTTCCAGATGCTAGTTATGTAATTCCACTATCCCTACTTATGTTTTATTTTCTTAAGACTCATAATAAGGTACAGATTTTTATTATTATGAGTCAGACACTTATGTAGTTTGTGTATGCATTTGAAATTTAGCTTAACCATGTTTTTACATTTTGTTGTAGCCCATGGCATTTGAATCAGTTCTCTCAGATCATGATAGTGAAGATGAGGTTGATGACGATATCGCTGACTATGAAGATAGAAGGGTAGGATGTGATCATCTTTTTGCTCTGCCTATGCAGAAACATAGAATCTGTGCAGGCTGCTATATTTAACTGAGCTCAAATCAATTCCTCTATAGCTGTTTAATTCTTACTATTTTATCTTTGCTGAGTAAATGTAGATGCTTGAAGATTTTGTTAATGTTACAAAAGATGAGAAGCGTATTATGCATATGTGGAATTCATTTGTTCGGAAACAAAGGTCAGGCCTATCCCCAATATTTCCTTCTTAGTTTTGACTATCAGATTTGACCTGCTGTTACAGTGATATGCAGCTTGGTGAACCAACTCTAATCACCTTTACTCATATGTCATGTTTAAGCCATTTTTCTTGTTACAAAGCAACTATTGCAGGGATGGAAAAACAGCAAGGAACTGGGTAATGTCCTGGGAAGGGCATAGATAGAGTTTAGAAGAAGTAAATTACTTCCGAGTTTTGCCAAGTTACACTGGATGACTGAACGTTAATTCTTACTTGCTTTGGCCCTTTTATAAATTATTTAATAATTCAATATATTGGATGGCTTTTAACCAGATCTAGCCTATTTCCAACTATGTACAACTTGGTAGTTACAATAAATCTTTATTGGCCTAGAACTGTCATGAGGAACTGACCGGAAACCTTGCATTTAACTGTATGTAATACGGTTTGATATTAGGTTCTAGAACCTTACTGCTATTTAGTTCTGTATTTTTGCTAGGGCATAGAAAATTTGACATCCAGTTAATTTTGCCAAAAGTTATTTTGTATATGCGGCATTAACTACAAAATAGTGATAATTTCAAGCAACAAGCATAGGTAGGTTTGTTGAATTGTATAGAAATGGTGACCATTTAATGAAAATTTGTACTGTATTGCTATATAGCTGCAAAAATGTTACTTTGTGATTGGATAGAATGTTAGTCTTGTTCATGTAAAAGCATAACTTCAAAGTAATATCACATTAGTGTTAATGGAAAATTAGTTATATGCTATTGAAATGTTTCAACTGATGGATCTAGCACTGAAATTTCTGTTTTTCATTACAGGCCACTTCAAAGTTCTTTTTCTTAAGGAATATAGCAGATTTTACCATTAAGTCATAGGGTTGCCCCCTGACTTTGTCATGTTCTCCCTGTTAATACAAAATTGCCCTTGTACTGACAGAATTAGAGCCTTGCTCTCACAAATTTACTAAAGAAATATGGTACAGATGGCTCCAAAATTTCCATCAAGATATCAAATGATGAAAATTCCACATGTAAAATTTGAAATTTGAAGTTCAAAGTACTGTATGGGATTTTTGTTCCTTGGTCAAACATTGAGTTTGCAAAATTTGGAATACCAAATCTTCAGAATTTTTTCTTTGGTGCCACTAAAAAAAAGTTGCAGAGCATTTTTAAGTTAAGAGACTATCGTTGGACATGTCTTTTGTGGCACATTTTATGCTTAGCATTTCCTTTCATTTTCTATGACTGTTGGAAGGCTATTTCTTCCATGTTGAGCATCGTTTGATGCCTATCTGCTTCATTGCTTTGAATTCCTGTGTAATACTGAATTGATCATTTTTTCGGGTTTCATTTATTGTTTTCTTGCCATATCAAAGTGCCTAGTAGTGACATCAACTAAAAGTTATGCTCCATTCTGTTTGGTTTGACTACATATGCAGTTATGCTATTCGATCTTTGTGTGTAGGGTAGATTTCCATGATGCTACTAGATTTTTGTTTGCTGGTATCCTGGACATATAATGTTTGAATTCTCGTGCTGAAAGGGTTAATTGCAGGGTACTAGCTGATGGTCATATACCTTGGGCTTGCGAAGCATTCTCCCGTCATCATGGACAACAACTTGTACACAACCCTAATCTACTATGGCAAGTGACTGATTTAGAAACCTGTTGATTAAATATCTTTGTGCGATCATGCTTGGGGTTGTCTGCAACAGGCAGGCATTCATGTGTAGGCGGGCACACATTCACACACACCCTTGCGTGCGCCTTTCCTGTTCACCAACTTATATTTGATTTGCAATTTTCTCGTTGGATGAACAGGGGTTGGCGGCTTTTAATGATAAAGCTCTGGAACCACAATCTGCTAGATGCCGGAACCATGAATACCTGCAACATAATTCTCGATGGCTTCAAAGACGAAAGCCCCGATCCAAAGCAAATTTGATTCATAGAAAACATTGGCCAACTTGAGTTGAATGAGTTGGCGCTGATTCTGGTCATTTCAAAGGTTATTTTCGAACCAAAAGCTTCAATTCGAAGCCAAAACATAGGCTGAGGTTGTCGTCATTGTTTCATCTAGGACTCTTCTCAATTCTATTCATTGGTGGTACTAAAAACTGGATGGCCAGGGCCCAATCCCAAACTGTGATATTCTGGATGACATTCCTCCCCACAAAAAAAGAGTGGATGACTGAATTTACATGAGCTATTCGTTGAGTGCTATGGACTGCTTGTTTCTTTGCAGTTTAATGTTCAGCCTTCAGCGGTATTGAACTGCTTGTATGGTTTACGTAGTTGCATGGATCAACTGTTATCCGGTGCCACTCTCATAGACAGCTTTCCTTGGCTGTCAAACTGTGAGAACCCGGATTTACCCGATCCGAATCCTCCTGTGTTTCAACCGCGCTAGTCCAGGAACAGCTAGCGCACACAGCATACAGTGATGATAACACAGACATATCATAATGTTCATAATAGCATTAAGCAAAAGAGTGCAACAACATAAATATCCATCATCACATTATTACAAGTATGAAGCCTTACGGCTGAAGTGTAAAAGTAACAGCGGAAATGTAGAACAAAATCGAGCCACTCAGTGTGCCCACAGGCAACCGACTGGGGTGCGCTCCCTAGAAGATCGTGTCGTCCTCCTCTTCATAGTCCTCTCCACAGATGTCGAACGGTGCATTGTATGCTCTGACCTCCCCATCTGCTTTATGGAATAAGCGACCCCATAATAAAAAGCGAGGTGAGTATGCAACATACTACGCAAGTCTAGGAAACTTGATACAAGTAACTAAATGCATGGCTTTAAACAAAGGATGGCATAATGGTTCATTTGCATAAAGCGAATTTAAAATTTAACTACAAGTAATACTTTCGTAGCGACATTTAACAAAAATGTAAATAGCATAATTAATTAAACTTGAAATATAACAATTTCGTGTTCCATCTACAGTTGGCTCTAGCGCCAAACTAAGATCCGGAGCTCTAGCAGCTCACGGATTCCCAACCACATTTTTCATTTTAAACCAAATCCATCATTTTCCATTTAAAACAAAAAAACCGAAAAAATCTACTATGTGAAAACGTTCCACGCTTGCCCTTATCCGTAAGGCACGGCTACTTAAGTAGTTTTAAGACTCTGCAGAGTGGTACACTTTACCCACACGACATGATCAACCCTTTGTGCCGGGCCGATAACACACTTCCTTTGGTGTGTCGGCGGGGAGATCATGACAAGGCCTTTACAATGCATATACTGCTCTGACTTCACCGCTAAGGTTCCACATTGGTAGGACTACCTCCGCCCGATCCGAAGCCCCTCTTGCGCCTTGCAAGTGTCGTCCGACAAACTCGCCTGACCAGCTGGTGGAGTCAAGTAACGATACATGCAAATTACTTAGCGGTCGTACCCATATAGACATGTGGTTGTCTTGTATAGCATGGCCCATGGTAACACACGACCAGGTCCTTAATTGACTAAAGCGGACAATCACATTCCAAAACTTTGTGCATCCGCACCCGCCATTCAACCAATCCGCCCGGTCTAAATCATTTTCACTTTTAATTTCAAATTAATACCGCAACACCCATTGCCATATTTTCACAATTCCATTTGAATCAAAGATGAAAGCATTTCCATAATGGTAAGGTACGAGCGTGATTAAGCATGGCTAAGCATTTTCTACCGTTCCCATAGCAAGATTAATTACCATTAACTACAGTAATTAGTTTTCCTAGGGTGTCAATGGTTGTCAACATGAATGTCAATGTGGTTATAACAATTTGGTATTTATCTAAGCATTTAAAATGACATTAAAATACAATCATAATTCAAATAGCATGCAATAATTTAAAGACAAAATAGCATTTCATAAATTTGGGTTCAATATGGTCAAGGAGACTTGCCTTCAACCTCTTCCTCTGCCGCAACCTCCGCTGGATGTTCCTCTCGCTCAACCGGTGCGTCGTCTACACGCGAAACACGCAAAACGAGGCGAAACAATAAATAAACAGAAATAAATAAAATTCAAAAATTCACAAAAATGATACCAACAGATATATCTTGATTTTATATGAATTTAGAAATTTGAATCGTTCAAATCGGAGTTCGAACGGAGGAGAACGGGCCTTCCAAAGTTTTAAATGGAAGAAAATCGGGAAAATGGATTGACACGTGTCGCCACGCGATTCGCTGGAATTTTTTGGATTTTCCGGGTTTATCAGCGATTAAACGAAATATTTCGCGTCGCTGACATGCGGGCCCCACCGGTTGGTGACTCACAGGCACAGCTATGGGCACGCCAACGTGGCAATGACGTGGAAGTTAGGGTCTACGTGGCACCTACTTGGCATCCACGTTGATGATGACATGGCGAACGGAAGATTTTTCGCTGACGCGGCGGTGGCGTGGCGCCAGATGGCGCTGACATGGCGCATACGCGGCGATGATGTGGCGGTCACATGGCTTGCATGTGCGCCACGCGGATCTAGCACCTGCGGTGGCTCCTACGTGGCGGACACGTAGTAGTGACGAGGCAACCACGGGCGACAACATGACGATGAGTTGGTGCTACAGGGCAGCCACATGGATCTAGGGCGGATGTGGCGCGTACGTGGCTTACACGCGGCGCCACGCGGGAGAACTAAGCCGAGGTGGCGTGACTTGGCGCAGACATAGCTAACACGTAAGGCCGTAGCGTACGGGGTGGTGAGATGGCGCTGTGGTGGCGCACATGTGGCAAGACGTGGCAGATGACAAGCAGCTGGCTCGGGGAGGCTTACCGACTCACGTGGCCAAGATCCGGGCGTTGAAGAACGATCCGACGGTCACGACTTGCGGAGGGAGCTCGATCATGGCCATGGCCTTGAACCCGCCGAAATTTGAGAAGACGACGCGCCGAACGGCGATGGAGTACCGGATCGAGCGGAAGAGTTAGAGATTCGGGAAGAGGACGAAAAGAGGAACTCGATGGTACCAAAATATACGGCGGAGACTCACCGGCGAAAGAGGAAACGGCGGTGGAAACCTTCGAGCGCAGCAACGAACTTCGGCGAGGTCGCACAGCCGCACGGAGGCGTCTCCGCCGGAGAGAAGTAGGGGAAAATGGGCGGTGAGGAGAGGAGAACCTAGGGGCGGCGGCTACAGGGGTTTATATAGCCTAGGGATGCGGGAAAAAGCGCGCAAAGCGAGGTTGGCCGGGCGCTAGGGCTGCACGAGCGGCGGCGCCGAGTCCGGGGCGACGTGGCGCAACGGGAGACGTTAGATCTGGATCGGACGGCGAGGAAACGAAGCGGATTAGGGTTAGCTTCACTCTAAGTTGGCGGCGCAAGTCTCGGCCGATAAAACTGAAATCGACGGCTGCGATCAAGGCTAGGGTTTTCGGAAGTTTGGGCCGAGAAGATGTACAGTGGAGTCGGCCCGATAAGGATTAAGAGGTTTTAGGAATTAAAGAAAATCCATAAAATCCATAAAATTCAAATAAACTTCAAACAAATCAAGTAAATAGCAAATAAATTCGGAAAAATACCCAAAAATACAGAAAAATCCCATAAAATACAAGGAACCCAAAGAAAATAATAAATAATTAATTTTAGTTATACTTTATTCAAATTAAATCATTTTTGATTCTGAAAATTCCATTTAAGCTGGTATTAATTCGAGAAAATTTCACGGGTTCGGATTTTGAAACTCAAACTCAACGAATTCGAAAAACGGAATGTTACACAAACAAAATAAGTTGAGTCCATATCCTTCCTTTTAAAAAATAAGTTTAACTTGTGGCAAATTCGTAGCTTGGAATTCGTAGATGGTAGTATAAGTTTCTAACCCATGTGCTGATTAACGTAAGGTCTCGTTTGCAATGCAGGAACCTTTTTCCTTTCTGGCTCATGAGGGAATTGAACTATTTTACGTGAAATACCTGCGTTCCAGAAGAGATCTACGTTGGGTGAAATATAATGCCTAGGGTAGCTAACTTAGCTTGCATGTCTTTTTTTTTCAGATAATGGAATATTATATCTTTCGGCATAACCCATCACCTATTACACTGTTGCAGCTAAACTGCAGACAAAAGAGAGATTACAAGCAGGTTTTGTACAAAAGTGTCAACAAGCCAATGGGAACAAGAAAGAAGTCTCGATTCACACATAGCCTGTTACTAAATCTCTATCTATACATAATGAAGAGATCCTTGACCACGATCTTCAACAATCTACATCCCACTGACACCACATCTTGGGCCTTTTGCAACTGCAGCACAGACCACAGCGTGACCAATTTGTATAAAAATAGATAACCTACAAAAGATTAGAAATTTATTTGTTATCAAAAACCACATTATTTCGATATAGCCAAATTGACCAACACAAAGCGGCAACTTCAACCAAAATGTGAGCCCTTAAATCTTTTTCTAGTCCCGATAATCAACTCCCAAATATATTGGTAAGACTACTAGGAGGTAATAGATTGAAAGCCGCTTGAATGACGCGCCATGTGATACGAGCAAAGTGGCAATCAAAAAAGAGATATTGTATAGTTTCATCATTGTTACAAAAATAACATTTCTTACTACCATTTTAATTTCTTTTACTAAGGTTATCCTTTGCCAATATCACCTCACAACGTAGGTACCATAATTTTTTTTATTTTTAAAGGGACCTTGAGCTTCCATAATTGATGGTTTGTAACGGGGATATTTTGATACATTAAAGCTTGATACATGGACTAGACTGAAAACTGTCCATTTTGATGTAGAATCCATCGAAAAACATCCCTTTCTGTTGTTAACTGCACATCAGCAATCTTTGTAACAAGCTCATGTAAGGTCAATAAATTTTGTTCCGTAATGGTTCGTCGAAAAGACACATTAAGTGGGGACAAAGCTCATTACTTCAGCTACCGTGACATGTTTGTTTCGGACAATCTGAAAGAGTCACAGGTATTGTACATTGAGAGGGTTATTTCCATGCCATGAATCCTGCCAAAATCGAATTTGAGATCCATTACGAATTTGAAAGGACCCAAATCTGAAGAAGAGATATTTGACTCTCATTAGCCTAGTCCAAAATTACAAATCCCTTGGCTTCTTTTCTACATAAGAAAGAGTCTTATTTTCAAGATACTTTCTTCTGAGGAGATTTTGCCAGACACCATCTTCATTAAGAAGCTTAAAAATCCATTTACTAATCCGGAAAACATTTTTTGCAACAAGGTCTAAATACCGATGCCTCCTTGGTCCTTGGATCGGCATAAAATATTCCACTTAGCTAGTCTATATTTCTTCTTATGGTTATCATTTTGCTTAAAAAATATGGATCTGTAATAATTCAACTGTTTGAGAATCCCATGTGGTATCTTAAAAAAAGATAACATAAACATCGGTAGACTATTAAGCACATATGTTAAAAGGACTAAACGACCTCCAGCAATCGTTTTTCAAATCTTTCTTCTACCCACTTCCACTTGCTATTTCTCAATTTTCTATAATGAATTGGTATGCCAAGGTATCGAAAGGGCAAATTGCCCAACCCACACCCAAAAAGCTAGGTGTATTTAACCTCAAATTCCTTAGCAAACACCAAAACAAAATATTTCACTCTTATGGAAATTGATTTTAAGGTTAGAAAGTTGTTCAAAATCATATAACAATAACTTCATATTTTTGGCCTATTCAAAATAATGTTCCATAAATAAAATAGTGTTATTTGCATAATTGTAAAATTGATAACCCATCATCCACCATGTGGTGTACCACTCCATATATTTGCCCATTCTTTTTGGTACGATTTAAAATGACCGCCAACATATCCACGACAATGTTAAATAATATGGGTGATAATGGGTCTGATGAGGACATCACTTCCTTGATACACATAACACTCCTCTACAAGATGCTAGGCAATGACCTATGACAAGAGCACACACATGACAATTGAACTATCACATGAGCTCATTTCTAGGAGTTCATAATTTTTTATTAAGGATGGATTGCTACCTAAATCATGCAATGTTATTCTACTCAAGAACCATCGTGAGGGGACCAGCTCTACCTACCACAACAAGTCCAGGGCGACCCTGATTCAATTCTAGTCTAGTTCGAGCCTGACAGCCTTGAATTAAAACAATGATAATTTTCACATAAAGAGTCCATTGGAGGTGTGCGGGTACTTGATTAAAATCTTATGACAATACATTTTCAATGGATCTAGCCCCACCTTCAAATTCGTTGTCTATATGTCACAATCGTCAAAGAGATGTGTTGCGCCATTTATGCCAGTCGAGCTTCGGCTCATGTACTAAGAAGGCCCATGAGGGATGCCCAAGAGAGTTTGTGTCTGTGTCTACCTCCTAGTAACACCCCCTTTGGATGATTATTTAAGTTACCCAACCTCCCTCATGAGACTCAGGTTTTGTTTAGTCGTAGTTTTCCTTTCTGAAACTATTTTGTATTATCTTGTTCGGCTAGATCAACAGTCAATCTGTTCTTCAGAACCCCTCATCAATCCTTTAATTATATTTGCAATTTCATATTACTCTTTACTTTGTTCTTGCCTGTTCTTTGATTGCTTGTAGGAATTGATCTTCGTGATCAGGTCGATCGTGCTTCTAGCTAGGTCGATAACAATCCTGGAGTTGGTTCAACGATTGCTTGGCATATCAATCATGTACGGTGTAGCCGTATCATGAGAGTTGTCTCCACAAATCGAAGTTACCCCTCTCATCGAAAGATCGGGATCAACCACCCTCATCAGAGTCACTTTATCGCAGCCCTTTTTGGGTTTGGAAATACGGACCAATATCATCGTTGACCTTGATACCAACACTTCCCTTAGTAACAAAGTTCTCAATCCAAGTGCACCATTGTGGCGAGAAGCCTTTCATTCTTAAAGTCCGTTGAAGAAAAAGCTATTTAGCCCTATCATAGGCCTTTTCAAAGTCCACCTTAAAGATCACCCCATCTAGTTTTTTCTTGTATATCTCGTGAATTATTTCATGAAGAATGATCACACCATCTATTATGTTCTACCAAGCATGAAAGTCGTCTGCATATGACGTACAACATGTTCATCCATATTTGTGACCCTATTTGTGCCAACTTTAGTGAAAATTTTAAAGCGGACATTTAGAAGACAAATCGGTCTGCAATGTTGTATTTGCTTAGCATCATTAGTCTTTGGCAAAAGTGTGATAATTTTAAAATTTAGACTAAACAGAGGCAAAACACCATTGTGTAAATCTTAGAACATTGCCATTATATCATTCTTAATTATTTCCCAGAATACTTGATAAAATTTGGTTGGGAATCCATCCGGTCCTAGAGCTTTATTATGTTCCATTTGGAAAACTGTCTCTCTCACCTCTTTTTCGGTGAATACCTATGTGAGGAGGTTATTCTCTATTGCAGAAACTTGAGGGATATCATCCCGGCGATATTCAATCATCGAAAAATGATTATTATCTGGAGGCCCAAAAAGGCCTTTTTAATATTTGGTTATGTATTGCTTAAGTTGTACATCACCAATTATTAATCTCTCATTTTGCTCAAGTGGGAATATTCGTTGTTTCCTATATTTACCATTTGCAGCCAAATCCCCTCAAGAGTATGTTTCACTTTCGCTCTTTGGTACCATTTGATTTCCTCCTCACGTGACAACTGGGCTAATCTCTCAGTAAAACGCTGTTGAAGATTAATATCCTCATGAGACAACCCAATATGCTCTTATTGTTTATCAAGTTCACCAATAATGTGTAGCAACTCTTTCTTATAATTTCCACCAATAGTCTTAACCCATCCCTGTAATTGTTGTCTGAAACTTCTAATTTTAAATTGACATCTAGCCATGGATGTATTCCCCTATGCACATTGTGCCAACAGTTGGACACCATGTCAAAGAAGCCTTCCCAAGTGAACTAACCCAATTCAAATTTGAACAATGATTGGTTCTGCGTATGGAAGGCTACTCCAGTATTGAGCAAAAGGGGATTATGATCTGAAAGGGATCTATTCAGGGTATTAACCATGACAAGGGGGAACTTTTGTTCCCAATCTATGCTCATTAGCACCCTATTCAGTTTTTCAAAGGTTGGTTTTGCAAAGAATTTGCCTATGTAAACCGACAGCCAGATAATTCAATCTCTCTCAGATTTAAACTGTGAATGACAGCATTAAATAAAAAAGGCCATCAAGGATCAAAATTATCATTATTTTTCTCATCTCATCTCCTGATCATATTGAAATCACTCCCTATCAATATAGGTAATGTTTCCTGGTTGCAAGCCTGAACTGATTCTGTCAAAAAATTCTTTTAAATGATTTTATGCTCCGTCATAGACAGCCACTAAAATCCATTAAATCCATCATTCTTATTTCTCAAGTAAAACTTCATATAAAAATCCCCTTCATCAATAGAACCAATATCAAAAGATGACTACTTGGCCCCTAGAAGGATCCCCGAGATCGCCCACGGAGAGGCATACAATGCCATATAAATTCTTGTCCACCACAAAGGTGTTTAAGACAAGTTGTGGAAAATTCAATCTAGCCTGTTTTAAGGATTGCAACAAAATCAATATGTCGCTCTTTGACAAATTCTGAAATGTATCTGTATTTAGCTGAGTTATCAAGACCTCTACTATTTCAAAAGACGTCTTTCATTTTAACTGACCTTGGTGGGTGACCCTTCCGAGCCATTGGAATAGCAAATTTGGTCTTATTCTTGCGACATGTTGTGCATTGATCACTACATAAGTGATCATTTCCCTTGTCCAAAACTTCATCAGTTAAATCACTACATAAGTGATTAAGGGTAGCGGTATCAAGAAATTCTTGATCCACATCCTCCGTAACATGATGAATAGACCTTTGTCCTCCCACAATGTGAACTAATATCGTCTTGTTGGCATCACTCCGGGGTCTTCTTGTTACCTGAAAAAGGTATTTGATATAACCCGAGATCATCCACTGCGTATCCACACAAGTTTGCAGCAGGCTCTGGAAGTTTTAAAATAGGAACACTTGCTAGCAATGTGCTGATCACTCTCACAACAATGTGCTGATCACTGTCACATATATCACAAAAAACCATAGCTTGACATTCTGCGTGAGAGTGCCCCTTCTTCTGATAACGAGCACAAACCAACTTGGTGATGTCCAAAACTTCTGAAGACTCCAGTATTAGGGTCATCGAGGATGTTTGAACCGTCGATGAATGTGCAGTGCAGCACTCAAACCCACTCCAATTTGCGTCGTAGCTTTCGGTGCTACCATGGATGGTATTATCAACAACACCACGGCCACGTCCGCTGCCTCCAGAGCATCTTCCACTGAATTGCCCCCGGCCACGGCCGGAGAAGCGAGGTTGCCATCGTGATCGGCCACGGTTATGTTGACCATGACCACCACCAGCGCCACCTTGACTATGACCACCACCGGCACCTCCTTGTCCATGACCACCATTAGAGCCACCTTGACCATGACCACCACCAGAGCCATGCACCTTGCTCAACAAGATGACCAACTGGCCTCTTGTCACAACCGCGTCCAGCCCCAAATTGGCCTGTGCCCTCCATCTTAGGTTGTTGACGAAGAACCGACGCTAGAGACGACCTGTCACCCGACTTTGTCCCAGGCCAGAAGTAATCTTTTCTGGAGACCAGAATTATGGATGGATTCCGATGTGGACGGTATTCTGGATGTGTGGCCATGTTGGCTGGTATATGGAAGTCGCATGCAATCAGGATGTAGTTTTGGCAAACATTTATGATTTCAGCAGAACACCCAACCAGGAATTAACCGAGTCGAAAAGACGACGACGACGATCAGAAACGTGAAGGTGAAATAATCAACTCATAATCTCTCTTCTCCTCTCTTGTATTCCATATGGCCGGCTAAGTGTTTACAAGATATTCGCAGTACGTTGCCACGTTAATTAGTCCGCTGTTATATGAGGATAGTTCTTCTCCCACCCATTTGTTAAGCAAGCAGAATGAAGACCAGACTGTAGGGTACATTTATATCAATTCAATCATTTTGAAGGACAGAGGAAGCTGCTGCCGAGCACAGGCGGCTTCGCACTTCAGGGCTTGCATTCTGATATGCTAAGATACTATTCTCCACATGCGAAATTTGCTGATCTTACGGCAATCCAGTACCTCTACGACACGTTCTAAGCTGTTGATCCCCATTAGTTATGGTTGATTAGGTCAATTAGGATTTACCCCAATCATAGAGACGAACATGGGGGTTGGGTTGGCTTGAATGGAGACATATGCCAAGCACAATTAACTAGTGGTGATGCACGACACATTGCCCAAGTCAGAACACCCTAAGGCTATTCCCAGTGCATAGTAACATACTTATTTAATGCATGCCACATAAGCATTTTTGATGATGTGGCAAGAGAATTAAGAGGGGAGAGAAGAAAGTTGTATCTTGAGGAAGATACCACTTGGACACGAAATCATAGACATTGAAACTTGAATCATCTAAGTGGCCCACAATTCATACTCTCATGCACATCTAACATTTAATTATCTTGTGGGGACTAAGAAACAATCCATGATACAATGCATTGGGATAGTTGTATCTTCTATAATATCATATGATATGGCAGCTTTGGATATTGTGACAAGATACAATGTACTGGGAATAGCCTAAGCGACGCTTTAACTGCAGTATCATCTGTCCTTTTTCTCTCGATCTGGCCAAGAGAAGTTCTTCTTGTCGGTCTAATTGTTTATGTTTGCATTATCTCCCATCCTGTGCACAAGTCAATGGGTTCTAATTGATCATGTTGCCAATGTGTTTTATAATGTGCTCCTAGCTGTGTCTGTTCCACATGATCTGCTGATCGATGCTGCTCAGGATCCGATAGAAGTTAATTGACGGTGTCCACGTTTAGAAGCAGCTCCTTATTTTACTTCTCCGAGTGCTCTACAGTCACTTACTATGCACCATCGTGTAGTGTAACATGCTTACTATGAATTGCCTTAATTAGAGGGAAACCCATAATTTTGTTTATCTTGGTGTGTGATGCACATGTACATGCCACATTAGCTTTTTGGTGAGATGCAGGATGCTTGATCTGGAAGCCAAATTGCTTCTAACATGGTGTTAGTTTTGTCAAAGTTCTGAAAGTATTAGTTTAGACAGATGGTTCGTTGTCCTCAATTTTTGTAGGGCGATGTAAGCCATATTGTGGTGACCCACATAATTAGCTTAAGGTAATGACAGTAACACTGCTATTTCTCTAAAATAATTACACAAATCTCAGTATATTAACTAATCAAAACATCGAGCGCACCTGACACTTTATTAGTTAATACAACGTGTTCAGAGTTTTGCAGCAGAATAATAATTAGAGGTTGAAATGGAAACTTATTACATTCCACTACCACACAGGCTACAGATTCAGTACATTGATTATACATGAGATCTAAGTACAATAAAAATATAATACCAAAGCACTAATTACTCCAAAAGACTGATAAAAGCTGAAGCACTGCATAACTATCAACCTAACCCTCCTAATAGTCCTCCTTATGGTCTTGATCCTGCAGATGACCTTCACCCCATGCTTCGTGGTCTAATCCATTGGAATCTATGTCCCAACCATACACTTGTTCACATGAACATTTTTCTAAGCAAAGGAGGATTTAGTAAGAGTGAATACAAAAATACTCAGCAAGCATTAATAACAAAATGCACCATATGAAATTTTACAAACCTCTATCATAAATATCCTCCTCTCAAATCCATTTTCAAGAAAATAAGGTTTTATTAGTAAAACATGGGTTTTCTATTTTAATTATAGAAATTGCTACTAACACTAGTATATGAAGCAGACTTAGCTTCCATAGCCTCCAATTCAGGAGAAAAGAATGAATTCGTGATTTAACCCTGAGTAGGTTTGTACCATTTTATCTATAGTGAACCAAACCTCAGTTGAGGAGCCAGAATGTTTATCACTACTCAGATATTAGATCTCCAACCCTGGTAGCTGATGAGCCGTGTTATCCTTCACAATGTTCCCCACCCACTCACAGCCTACTAGTTGTACCATGCTACCGCAACAACCCTGATACTCAACCCAAGACTTTATATATATATATAGCTTGAAAGAATCAACCACAATTGATTTTTGGTGTCACCTCATTGGGCCTTCCGGCATACTCAACTTCACACTCTTAGTTATCTACTCTTACCCAATGTGGAGATCATAACATCCTTATAGGAAAACCTTTTTTTGGTTGTTTCCACACACTATAATTGATATGAATTATGCGGCTTGTTACCCAAGTGTAGTTGTTTATCATTATATCATAGCCTATGCAGAGGGCCCCACCGGTGATACCCTTCTCACAGCACCCTTTACCCATGACATATATAGATACATTCCCCATCACATCAAATATCTATTACTACCTCAACAATTCATTAACAAACCATTCCTCCAACCACCTTCGAATTATGGTTTTCTTAAAAGCATTTTCCCATATATTGGTGATATCACATATAACCAAATAAATTTATCGAAAGTTATTAAAATGTGATCAAAGAATGCTTGCTCGAAATTGGATGAAAAAAGATGTCCTCACGTGGATTCTAAAAGAGATCACCGGTCGGATTGGATTGATTTCCTGAAATTACAAAATATCATATCTTAAGTGGTTATTAGATTTTGCATGTTTTATGGTGTTCAAACATTTATTAAGGTGGATTATTTGATTTATATCTAATACCTCTTTTGAAATTTTAGGTATTTTTATTTTAATGTATTTATTTATAGTCTGATGGCTTTGTTCATTTGATTTACTTGGTTTTTAATCATGTATATTAATTTTGGATGCGTTGCAGATTTGCAAATAAATTTTTTCTCTCATTTATAGGGTGCCTCCTACCGCCCCGGGCCACGCTGTCTGTACTCCGACCAATGTGGGCTGCCTCCCGGTGCGTGCACCTATGCCACGGGCCTGGCACCTCGGCTTGCCCAGCCATCGCCGCCTCTCTAGCCCTACGCCTGCGCCCTACCTTGGCCTCGGTGTGCGTCGCCTTGCGGTCTGCTCCAGCAAGCTTGCACCTGAGCGCATTGGGCCAGTCGGCCTGGGTTGCAGCCCCAAGGCCACTGCCGGTCTCTCCCCCTTTTATTGGCCACTAGCCACAACCTTTCTCCCCTGTCGAGCCCTCCATGGTCTCCCATGGCCAAGTTTCTCCATGACTAGGGTTGGTAAGAACCCTAATCCCCCCCTCTTTATCTTCTTACTGAGCATGCAATTGTGATTTTTGTGTGAATGTTGTGATGTGAATGAGACATATGAACGCTATTGAGTTTGGGTCGATGATGAACATGGGGATCGTCGTGGATTTGGTGGTGTTGTGATGACACTAGGGACCTCCCGTATGTTGGGAGTGCGGTGGTTGCCTGGCACATGCAATGCCGCCTCTATGACGGTCTCTACTGAGACTACAGCTCCTATGGCCTTTTAGGCTTTATAGTGTTTTTGCTATGTTGCTCCTATGTCTTTGCTACAACAACAATGTGAGGTTACCTGTGATGTGGGGGATGAAGAAATGCAGGGCTGAGATGGTGATGGTGATGGTGCTGGCCTTCCTCTTGTGATGCTTGGCCTCTGGGTGTTCTTACCCCTGGTGGTGGGTTGGGCTTGGCCTCTTGGCTTGCTTGTCTCCTTGTGGTGGTGACTTGCTCTCCTGTGGTCTTGCTCTTGTGGTGGGAGGTGGCTTTGCTTCTGGGAGCTTGCTTGCCTTGGGGGCTTTGCTCCTGGAGGTTGGCTTTGTGGCTTTAGCTTGGGAAGTGCTTCCTGGAGGCTTGGGGTGAAATGGAAGGTGTGCTCAGTTGGCTTTGTGATGGGGGTGGTTCTTGTCCTAAAGCTTTTACTTTTTACCATGCACATTTTATCTTTCTACCATGAGATCTTTTGGGCATTATTATTGGAAATGCTCTGGTTACCCGATATCTATAGGTTTGTATATTGCCAGATGATGAAACCCATTTTTAGCAAGAGGTGCCGATTCCCCTCAGACGGTCTGGTATCTCGATGAGTGTACCAACACATACGAGTCTAACAGCAACTCTAAAAATTTAATTATTTTGTATCTTGACCTATTGTTATATGTATGTATGTGTGTGGATTATTCGTTTTGCAGAGAACAAGATGAGGGTCAAGAAGCTGCAAATTTTAAGAATTTAATTTTTCTTGTAATCTTCTTTTTGATGTAGCTTTATTATTTGTAACACATTGTAATTATATAATTGTAAGATATGTTGAAAATCAATAAAGTTGATGATTAATTTGTTGAGTAATTAATTATGTGTGCTTAATTTATGTTGATGATCCCGTTTGCATAATTGGAGAGTCTGGGTTGTTTCACATATACGTACATCCACTAGGTATTTTCATCTTGGACAATCGCATGGTCGTGATGACGACGGAATTGAGTGCATGGCAAGAAAGGCACAGGATGGGAAGAAATCAAGAACAAATGCAGAGTAGAAGATTGGCCCTTGGCCATGGAATTTTGCTTCGCACAGAGCTTAATCTGCTTATCTACGGCACACAAGTTGCGTAGAAGCAGCTACCACTTCAATGGGTACAAAGACTAACATGTTTGAATACCTCTTTTTTTAATGAGGGAATTCAGAATATACCACTTCAGTGTGAACAAATGGAGTGATATATCATAAAGTTTTCCTTTCTTTATTTGTTTAGACACAAATTATGCCTCCATGACATACATGGAAGGTGGGAGCCATGTCTTACTATTACATACATATCAATTTGCACTCTACCGAAAAAAAAGGAATTTTTTATATGTATGAGAATCTCTCTTCTGAATGCCTTTACAGGAGACAAAATGATAAATTTTCCATCACATGCCAAAATTCCATCTCATGGTATGGAAGAGAGAGAGAGAGGTTAGAGAGAGGATTTAGGGAGTGAAGCAGTTGCTTACACTAACACCATCTCCACTACTAGGCTACTAGTACACACCAACGCACACTAAAGTATAGCTGCAACTTACAGGGAAGGCAACAGCCGTAGCTGCCTGAATTTAATAGAAGTGGGACGCAAGCAAGCCATCCGAGCCTCTGATCTGACCTGATCACAGCAACAATTAATCAGAGAGATCTCGCTAATTTCTCATTGACATGATTGAGACATGATTGAGTGTGAGTGATCCTAGTATGATTCAAGAAACATGATGGGAGTCTGGTAGAGTTGTGGAGGCAGCGGTGCTTAACACTTTGACCTATATGGTAAAAGGAAGTGGCTTATTAGGTGTGGAGGCAGCTGTAATTAACACTTGACAGATGGTAAAAGGAAGTGGATTGTTAGGTGTGGAGGCCTCTTGCGTCGTCTTAGATGCGAATTCGGTCGCATATGAAAAGGCTGCCCTGATGTAAATAATTTTAAGAATAATTATACAAATGAAATGAATATGTTAGTAATTAATTTTCGCCTAATTGCGATTTACAATTACTTTCCACCGTTTCTTTCCTATCCTAATTAAAGCGAGAGGGTAGTCTTGTCAAGTAGACAAATTTACAGGAAGAAACATCGATCCATATATACCATCGCAATTCACATGAAGAATACTATAAACTCGGCAGCAGGTGACATAGATTTTAGTTGGGTTATTTATAGGAACTTTATTTGATTTGTTCTACACTTGGCAAAGCTATGTTATTGCATACAGTATGACAATGCAAAGTATGAAAACGAATGAAGCAAGGGAGAAAGTGAAAAAGAGGTAAAGGACAATCTTTTCCCCATGTTTTCATCATTTCTGAAATTAAATAATGAGTTGGAAGAAAAGGGGGTAAAAAGAGAAGTTCTGTTTTTCGAAAGCGAACACACTTTTGAATCCTAAATCACTTCGTTTTCACTTAAAGCCTCCAGCAAGACTATCCACCTTTGTCTCCACATCTTTATTTCCACATCTTTATTCCAAAACAGTGTAGTAGTATGCTAATTTCATGCTAGCCAAATAGTGTACTGACATGCTAGTTTCAAGGTAGCTGCTCAAGGATGAAAGAATGGCTTCAACTACTTCGTACATCCTTATATATGCTTGTAATTAACAATCACATAATGGTTATTTGGATGATGAAACCTGAATTTCCAATTTCACTTTAGCGCAATTTGAATGGGAAGCTTAAACACATCTATTAGTTTCACTGGAGGGAGTAGTACAACATACCAAAATATTATTCTCAACTAGCGGATGCTACTTCTTGGTTCGTAGCAAGATAAGGTCCAGATTTTCTCATAGGAATTAAACGGTTTTTCATAAAATTCCCACCGAAATTTCGCTAAAGTTTTCTACGTTACAAACAAGCCCGAAAGTAATGCTTTATGATTATGTCATGAACTAGCCCGCTAACATACTTACATCCAAGACTGCTGTCGAACTTAGGCTGTGTTTAGGGGGCTTTAAGCCAGCTTCAGTTTTTAAAAAGCCAGTAAGCCCGCTAAACAGCCTACCTTTTAAGTGGATTTTGATATAAACTAGAAGCCATATATAACTAGCAAAAGACAAACGCTGAAAATCGGACTAAACCTACTTTTACAGTTTATTGCTAAGAAAAATTAGATATTTATATTTATAAAATGGTCTCTTACAAAAAAACTACCGTCGCTTTTTAGCTTAAAAAGTCAAAAAGTAGTTTTATCAGAATACCTACAACTCCCACAAATAGGTCCTTACATTTGTGGCAAATAAACAATGCGGTCAAGTTTTGTTCGCCACCTTCTGATCGAATTTGTATCTGCCTATAAAACAAGCCCTGTTTTTACTATTGCCACCAACAGTAATGGAGGAAAAAAAATTTTGGAGCCAAGACAAACCTGACTACTTGACAGCCCAAAATGAAAGCTTGCTCAAAATTTTTTGTTTTCATGATGTTTATAACGACAAAACTACGATGCATGCCTCATCCTCAGGGAGCCCAGAAATAACCTCTCCTGCCTGGACTGTGGATGCAGCAGTGGCCACCAGGTTTATAAAACCGGCGAAAATCACTCGAAAATCATGGTTTTCGAGCGAACCGCTGCGGTTCAAAATCAAAAACTGCTCTGTAAACGGTTCTAATTAAAAAAATTCAAAAAATTTGAAAAAATTTATGCGTTGAAAACCGCTCAAAAACCGTTTTTAAGAACATTCAATTGGCTTGTTGTTTTTCGCGAAAAACCGAACAAAAACTGAACGGTTTTTGATTTTTTGAATTTTTTTTTCAAACTTTTTTATTTCTTAACCTTTTGGTTTCTGACGGTTTTTGAGCGGTTTTTGCGGTTTTCGAATTTCGAGCGGTTTTTTGAATTTGGGTTTTTGGAACCCTGGTGGCCACCAATCCAAGATAGCGCTTGAAACTAGAATTTCTATGGTACTCCGTGCTTGGCATGCACCAACTGCTCAATTCATATGCCTTCCTCTTACATTATTTGCTCACCTGTAAAACAAAATCTCCTAGTGGTGTCATGGGAGACGGAAAAGGACTGAATGGCATAAATATCCAATACTCATTGTAACTTTCATTGCCTTGAGCTGTTGGCTGAGCATGGCATCTCCATGTTAGTAGGGAAACAAAATCATTGGTGCCACACACTGCTGTAAATATCGGTCAAAGGTGGCAACGGCCGTGGTCAATGCTTATAATCCTCCTTCGATGTGGTGTCAGTTTGTGCAACTTGGACCTTTCGATCGACCAGTTTTTGCTCAGCAATATACAGAGGGGGTTTGCAATGTAACGGTGATTAGATATGTTCCATTATAGACCATATTGACTCTAATAATGTGTAGATGTCCCTAACCACTCAACTTCAATGGTCATAAGTCTAACATATTTCTTAGCGACTACTGTAGGTCCTGCTGAACTGTTAACCCTCCCGTAAGTGATGAAGCAATACTAGAGATGTCAAACTCAACCACCCTAGCCGCCTTACATGGTTGAAGCTTATTATTTACATACACAACCATTGCAGACTTCAACTTGACAAGCACCTGCATGTGTATAATCTTAAAATATAAATACAAGTTCATCTCTCGTTTTCCGTCCACAATCGCTCTATCTAGCCGAGCCATTATCAACAACTTCTTTTCTACGATAACTTAAGAGTGCAATTTTTATTTTTTTGTAATTAAACACAAGACATGATTTAATTATTTTGTTAAAAAATATGTTTCTATTGCATCGCACAGCAGCAGTAACCTCAGTCTCGTACACAGGACATATCCAGTAATCCAGGTGAACTCCCGCGTTGTCCGTCGGACAGACGATGGACGGACCAGATTCACTTTGGCTCCTCTAATTTTGCACATACCCTAAGAATCTAAGATAGAAGTCCCAACACATCCACGACTAGTTCATTGTCACGTTGCCAGCAGGGCCAGCCATATTTCAACCTCTAAACTTTGATCTCCATCTGGCCTTGTTGACATCCACTTTATTATTAGCAGCACACAAAACATCACCAGGCACGTCACAACCGGCAAATTAAACATCATCAGGCACGTCACAGCTGTGGTTTCGAATTTCACCAAAATTTACTGTGAAATATATACTTGTTCCACTTATATGTTGGTGCGTTCATTTGGATTTATATCCAAAAAAAATCAAAATTTTGGTCGAAACTTGTTTAGAATTCAAAATTTAGTTAAATTTTGTAAAAAAAATAATTTTTGTCCAACCATATCGTCGTGAAATTATACCGAAATTTCTGAAATAACGGAACTTCGACGATTTCGGTGGGTGCCGACCAATTTTTTTAAGCGAAATTGGAAGTCTTGGTCACCACACCATACCATTCCTTCCTCTCAAGCCACCACCTCCCCTCTCCTCTAAAACCATCACCAACCTACCTTCCTTCCCAGTTGCACGCACTCCACCTCGTATTCTCCTCCCCTTCTTGTTTCTCGGTTGTCACGTACAGAGACAGACACGGCCATGGGCGTCCAAGAAGAGGCCGGCACGACGCCCGACGCGATGGCGACGGCGACGGCGCCGGCGCTCGCCCTCGCGGCGGTCGTCGTCAAGGGGAAGCGCAGCAAGCGACGCCGCCTCGCGGTGATCGCCGCCGAGTCGTCCTCCGCAGCGACGGAGGGCTCCACGTCGCGGTCGGCAGCCGACGAGGCCGCGTCCTGGTGCGTCGCCGAGGAGGAGGAGGACATGGCGCTCTGCCTCATGCTTCTCTCTCGCGGCGGCAGCGGCGCACGGCCCGGGTCGCCGGCTCGGGATGCTGACTCGGCGGCGCCCGTGGCGGTGGCGAAGGAGGCCAAGTTCCGGAGCCGGCGCCCGGTCGATGGCGCCAACGGCGAGTTCGTGTACGAGTGCAAGACGTGCAACAAGTGCTTCCCGTCGTTCCAGGCGCTCGGCGGCCACCGCACGAGCCACAAGAAGCCCCGGCTTGCACAGCCGCTGCCACCGACGACGCCATCCGAGGACAAGAACCCGACCGTCGTGGAGTCGACCATCTCCGAGGAGAAGCCGCCGCCGCCGCCACCTCCAGCGCAGGCAACCACCGATCCAACAGTACTAGCAATCCCAGTAATACCAAAGCAAGAAGTAGTGGACGCGAACGCCGCCGTCATCACTATCATGAGCAGCTCGAAGCAGCCGAGGGTGCACGAGTGCTCCATATGCGGCGCCGGGTTCAACTCCGGGCAGGCGCTTGGCGGCCACATGCGGCGGCACCGGCCTCTCGTGCCGGCGTCGGCGTCCGCGCTCGACGACGGGCCGAGGAAGGAGAAGAGCCTCCTGGAGCTGGATCTCAACATGCCCGCGCCATGCGACGACGGCGAGACTTCTGCGACGTCGCCGGCGGCGTTCTCCTTCACCGTCAAGGAGAGATCGCCTCTGCTCTTTCCGGCGTCGGCGTCGGCCTTGGTTGACTGCCATTACTAGCAACAGAGAGTAAACACCAAATTAGCTTCTCTGTTTCTCATTTCTCTTCATGCAGACATGCCTTCCTCTTCCTGTGATCTAAATATTCTTTCTCCTTTTTCTTTTGCTATTTTTTATTCCATTCTTTGTTCAAACGATTGGAAATTCGGAACGGCTGATGTGAATTATTGCTACAAATGTTTGAAACTTGACCTTGCGTGATTAATTCTATTAATTCATTCATTGACAGAATTAATCAGTGTCCCTTTCCTCTTCTAGTTTGAGACTCTAATTCTTTTGATCATAAAGTGACACTTTGCAAGATTTGTTCAGAATTAACATTGGCCGCACTGTCACTGTGTGATCATCAGTGGTGAGCTGACGATGAGTGCAAACTAGTGTAAAGTGACAAGCAAGTAAGACAGACAGAGAGCTGGAAAAGGTGGGTACCTTGCATCTCTCTTTAGGTGTGTGCTATTATCAGTATTATGTGATCTCTCTCACATCTTCTTTCTGTACATCATCATCATTATCTTCTTCATCGTCTAATCTTTTTGGGAGTTAGCTTGGGGTTGGTTTGGTTATTGCTCTACCACCTAGAAAAGACTCACTTCCCTTGCTTCCATTGGGGCAGGTTGCACCCAACCCAACTCTTCAATGCCACATTAGGTGATCAGCATTAGGATCCTCTACAGTAGGCTGGCTACCAGCCAGTAGCACAAACACCACAAATTCTCGCACAATTCACGTAATTGACATATCTGAATTACTGAATTGCGCTACTTAATCCTACAGGAATTTTCACGGTATTGTTGTTCCCTCAGTATTCCTACGTGCATTTTCGGTGTTCTAAATGGGTATTCCCACACGCATTTCCTGTGCTCTAAACAGGGCCTAAATGTGCTGCGCAGCCGAATGATCGGTGAATAGTACGTACTGTGAACTGATGGTCAGCTCAGCTATATAAGGCGCATACTTCTTGGGTTTCTCATGAACTTGATAGGCAGGCAGGCTTTGGTAGAACTCCATGGAATGTGTAAGAGTCAAGTATGATGGGCAACTAATCAATGCTTGGAAGGGCGATTAGTTGAGTGATTAGGGGTGTGGTTAGGGGGGGAGGGTGGTGGAGGTGCAGAGAATCCGGGGGAGCCAGCGAGCTCGTGCGGTGGGAGTGGACAACGAGGCCAGCAACATGGTAACTAACTGGCAGCCCCTGTTGGCCCCGAGTGAGTGAGAGGCTCCCAACTCCAACCACACACACCTGCAACGTATTGGCCCTCCACTCTCTCGGCAATATTCCCCTTCCTTACTTATAATGTAATCTTCCACTTAGAGCATGTACAAGGTACATGTCAGCTATCTATAAGACTATACTGTGTAGGATTTTAGGGTGATGTGGAGGAAGAGAAGGGGGAGAGAGAAAAATATTGTCTACTATTTAACAGACGGTCTTATAGGCAGCTTTCTATTTTGTGTGCCATTGTATAGACAATCTGTTAATTAAATAAGAGATCATTACTAGGGGTGGGCATTCGGTTTTTTCGGTTTAATCGGTTCGGTTTTTCGGTTTTAAAACAATTCGGTTTTTGAAAACTGAAAACCGAATTTCGACCAAAAATAAAAACCGAACCGAATTAACTAAATATTTGGTTCGGTTAATTCGGTTTTTGGTTAACGAAATATGAATAACACTAGGTAGATTAGATTTAGTCCTTCTCATATTGCAACACAGAGTATGGATAAACCCACACAATATTCATATGTCATTACAATATAAGCATAATAGAACATATGAATATACTAAACATATGCATAAATGTATTATAACATGAGAATTATTTAGTGGCTTTAGGAAGAATATTATAAAAGTAGTATTGTATATGCGCTATTCGATTATTCGGTTATTTCGGTTTTTGAAAGCGAAAAACCGAACCGAAAACCGAAAACCGAATAAACTGAAATAATCGGTTAATTCGGCTCGGTTCGGTTCGGTAATTCGGTTTCGGTTTAAAAATGCCCACCCCTAATCATTACAGACAACTATATAGACAATCCATTGTATGAGTTATTTTTAATACTGTCTATAGATGATATGGAGATATATTACAGATAGCTGTTATCTATACCACTGTACATGCTCAAATACTTTTGTCCTTGTTGTTTTAGTAGCAACTATATTAGTTTGAAGAATAATTGTCTAGAATTGCCACAACTTTATATGCTTGTATGACGTACTAAGGTAGCTACATCCATGTCTAGGGTTCAGAGAACCAGAACCGGGCTATAGTTTCTCTTTGCCCACTGGTTGTCCGTCACAACTGATTGGAACCTTAATTTGCGGATGCTGAATTTTTCTTACAGGCCAGGATCAGCTGGAATTTCCTAGAATTTGTTGTAACTCTGAGCAAGATCTTAATTAAAGCTAATGTGTTTCTCCAAATTACCGAGTATAAGCTGCCTCAACCGCTTGATGGAATTATTGACTTAATGGAATTATCTTTCATTAAAAAAGGAACTAATAATGGGTGGGTTTGGTCAACATCGCTTCCACCTTCCCAACCACACCACGCCTCAATCGTACCACCATACGCTATGCTATGCTCCAACTGCATTGAAAACTAACAAAACATGTGAACTCAACACTTTGGTATGCGATCTTCAAAAATGCAAGTAAGCCTTCCTTTTCGTCAACCAATAAATCTCCACGAGATTCTTCAATCCTAGACATCATGGTTAACAAGTCATTATTGTACAATACAGGTATGGATTATTTGATTTTTGGTTCAATTTTGATTACTCCATGCATAGCTAGCTAGTTAACTACCATCATAAAGGGGTCATAACACATTGTCAATATTTATGTTGTTAAGTGAATAAGTGATTTTGTTCTCTTTTCCCCACCATTGGAGAATGCGTTTGTGCATTTTCCATCATTATAATAATCTAAGAAAAATTAGAGAAGAACAATTCTGTGCTCATGAATAGCTTTCCAAAAATGTTCTTAGAACATAGTTGACGTAAATCAGTACATGAGGACTATAATCAGTTACAGTACAGACCAAGTTTGGCTAGTTTACAGTGGAGAGTGTATAATAACTTAGGAACTGATAAGATTTTGTAACAGAAGCTTCGTGCTAAAAGATGTCCCAGTTAAGGAAAGATAAATATTGTGTGACATGACAAATTATTTTTTCAAGATAGATATGATTAACTGATTGGTACCTGTTAGACAGTATCCTAGTTGTCTTATATAAGAAATTGCTAGTTGCATTGTATAGATATTGCCTTATATAGACTTTCCTTCTATATCGTTATGTACATGTATATAAACTAGCCCATTGACCTCATGTTCAACACAAGCGTTATTCATAACATGGTATCAGAGCCAAGTTTTTAGGATTAGGGTTATCGGTGTTGCACTTGTGCCTTTTCGGTGGCTCTTGTCACCGCTTCTGGTTGCCCTACTCCTCTGCCCTATGTCTCTTGGTCTTCTTCATCGTTGGCATTACCTGACGTCTCTCAAACGACCGTCTCCTCACCCAGCTTTGCCCGATGCTCGATTGGTCGTCTCCTCGCCCAACTCCGCTCGATGCTCAGTCGGCCATCTCCTCGCTTGGCTCTGTCGCTCGACTACTCCACCTGAGATCTCGATCGCCATTGCCTAGCAGCTCTACACGGTCGGTCGCTTGCACCATGTAAACGCAGCTAGTGCTCCCGTCTGTGTAGTCGAAGCCCGGTTGGATTTGAATCCACTGCCTCCTTCGATCGTGAGTCGGGTCAAGGATGAAGGAAGCCATGTCGCCGGTCATCGTCGTCGTTGGCTACCTCCGATCCACCATCACTAGTTGATGGCTGCCTCCGATCCCGCTCAGCTTGGTTCCAGTTGGGTCTATTCGTGTTGCGCCTGTGACTGATCGGACTCCAACTAGGAGCTCAAAATTGGATTTAAGTTTGGGTAAAAAAATACAAAAAAATGTTAGCATCCGCTCATTCTTACTTGGGCACTGTTGTACGTTGTCCCACGCTGTTGGTTATTTTCGATGGCCTCAATTATAGAGACTGAGTTCTACATATGCGCCTTCACATACATATTAGTGTCTTTGAGAGTTTCTTACTGACGAGCTATCTTGTCCGCCTTATCTTGCTCGCTTACCTTCCTCATGCGACCTTGTTGGAGGCTCTTGTAGCTATTCGTACTGAGAAGACTCGTCTTCGTGGTACTAGTCTATTGTTGTCTCCTTCAGTCTTGGAGGTACCTAGTAATACTACATCAGTAGCGCGGTAGCTACTGGGGTGGGGGGCTTCAATGCACCTACTACAATAAGAATGGATATGTGGAGAAGTTCTATTACTGGAAGAAGAAGAAGAAGAAGAAGAAGAAGAAGAAGAAGAAGAAGGATCTTGCTCGTTGAGATAGACGCTCTTCTAAGGGCACTAGAAGCTTAAGCACTACCCTCAATAAACCTCTCCTGGTTCTAACTCCACTCAGGAGATTCTCACACTGTTACGTCATATAGTTGCCTCTGCGCCGACAGGTTCTATTAGTTTTGCTACTTAGTCTTCCATTGAGAGACCACCTTTCACATTCTCTTCAAGTATCCTACCATGGATTCTTGACTCTGGTGCTTATTTTCATATGATATCTGATACCACGAGTCTCCATTCCATTCATCCTATCACTGTTCAGACCGCAGATGGTACCTCTCTTTCTGTTGTAGAACGACGAACTCTTTTGTCTTTCTCTTTTCATATTCCTGTTGTTTCTCATGTTCCTAAACTAATCATGAAGCTCATGTCTGCTGATCAGCTCACTGATCATAGCTGTCATGTTATTCTCAATTCTGACTTTTGTTGTGTTCAGGATCTTGTTCGTTCTGATATTTGGGGTCCAACTCCTTTTATTTCAAAAGAAGGTCATAAATATTATATTTTTATAGATGATTTCTCTCACCACACCTGAATATACTTTATGTCTTCTTGTAACGAGGTTTTGTCCATCCATAAGAATTTTGCCACTATGATACATACTCATTTTGATACTTCCATTCATATTCTTCATGCTAACTCAGTAGAGGAGTATTTGTCAGAAGCTCTTTGTACTTTTCTTTATAAGCAAGGCACTCTTTCTCAGTTTTTCTATTCTGGTACTTAAGCTCATAATGGTATGGTTAAAAGCAAGTATAGTCATCTTCTTGAGACGACTCATGCTCTTTTACTTGCCTCTGTTGTTCTACCTTATTTCTGTGTTGTGGTTGTTTCTACTGCCACTTACATAATTAACATTCAGCCTTCTTCTACTCTTCAGGGTAGGATTCCAGTGGAGCGTCTTTGTGGCATGCCTCTTAATTATTCTAATCTTTGTCTCTTTAGGTGTGTAAGCTAGGTACTCCTTGCACCTCATGAACACACCAAACTGACCACTTAGTCTGTTGAGTGCATTTTTTGGGCTATAGTGCTAAGCGTAAGGGATATTGTTGTTGGGACCCTATTGACTGATGGATGCGGATCTCTCGGGATGTTACTTTTGATGAGTCTCATCCCTTCTATCCTTATCCTTCTTCCACTCCAGCATCTCCTGTCGAGCCACTTTCTTGCCTGACTTTTCCTGATACTCCAAGTTCCACTTTTTTCATTTCCACAGTTGGCGTCTTCTTCTTTGCCATCTTCTCCACTGGAGTCTTCACCACTAATGCCTCCTCTAGAGTTTTCTTCAAACATTGTTCTTCTTATCCTCTATACTATACTCGTCTTCCATGAGTTGAGGATTCCTCTGATGTGCCATCTCCTCATGACGTGTCATCTTCTCTTGCTGAGCAACCTTCGTCAGTGCCTTCTCCTCACTATTCTCTTCATGATCGCTAGTCTATTTAACCTCCTAAGTGCCTTGGCTTTACTGGTGCAGTTCTTGTTGAGCTGACTTCTTACCGTGATGCTGTTATTCATCAGGAATGGTAGCATGTGATAGCAGAGGAGCTTGCTACCCTTGAGCACAGTGGCACGTGGGATCTTGTGCCCCTTTCTCTACGTGTCCGTCCCATTATATGCAAGTGGGTCTATAAGGTTAAGACTTGCTCTAATAGTTCTCTTGAGCGTTATAAGACTGGTCTCGTAGCACCTGGTTTTCAGCAAGAAAATAGTTGTGATTATGATGAGACTTTTGCTCCTATGGCTCACATGACCACTATTTGCACTCTTCTTGCTGTAGCTTCTATTCATGAGTGGTCTATCTCTCAGCTTGATGTCAAGAATACATTTCCCAATGGTGAGCTATGTGAGAAGATCTTTATGCAACCACCACCAGGGTATTCTATTCCTAAGAACATGGTTTGTCAACTTCATCACTCTCTTTATAGGCTCAAGCAAGCTCGCTCCTCATGTTTGGTTTGAGAGTTTTTTTATGTAGTCACTACTGCTGATTTTTCTACTAGTGCTTATGATCCTATTCTCTTTGTTTACATTTCACCTTATGGACAGACTCTTCTTCTTCTATATGTTGATGATATGATCATTACTGGATATGATTCTCAATATATTGACTTTGTAAAGGCACATCTCAATGAGCAATTTCTTAGGCCTGATCTAGGTCCTCTTCGCTACTTTCTTGGGGTTAAGGTATCTTCTATATCTGAGGGTTTTTTCTATGTCAAGAGAAGTATATTCAGAATCTTCTTGATCGTGTTTCTCTCACTGATCAACACACAACTGAGACTCTCATGGAGCTCAATGTTCATCTTCGACCTACTAATGGTAAACCTCTTAAGAATCCTACTCAGTATCGCCATCTCGTTGAGAGTCTTGTTTACCTTGGTTTCACTCATTCTAACATTTCATATTCAGTTCATATCTTGAGTCAATTCGTTTCTGCTCCCACTCAGCTCCACTATAGTCATCTTCTTTGTGTTCTACGATATCTTCGTGGAACTATCACTCGCTGCCTTTTCTTTCCTTGCTTCAGCTCCTTCTAGCTCTAAGCATATTCCGATGCTACCTAAGCTAGTGATCACTCTGCTCATCGGTCTCTATCTGTTTATTGTATTTTTCTTGGTGGTTCTTTCATTATTTAAAAGACTAAGTAGCAGATAGTAGTTACTCATTCGAGTGCTGAGACTGAGTTGCGAGCTATGGCTCTTTTGACAGCAAAGGTTACTTGGCTACGGTGGCTACTTGTGATTTTGGTATTTCTGTTTCTACACCGACTCCTCTTTTATCTGACAGTACAGGTGCTATTAGCATTGCTTAAGATCTAGTGAAGCATGAACTCACCAAGCATATTGGTGTTAATGCTTTCTACATGCGGTCACAGATATAGGATTAGGTTGTGGCTCTTCAATATATACCTTCAAAGCTTCAGCTGGTTGACTTCTTCATGAAGACACAGACTAGAACTCATCACAGCTTTTATCTCTCCAAACTCATTGTTGTTAATCCACTATGAGTTTGAAGGGGTTGTTAGACACTATCCTAGTTGCCTTATATAAGAGATTGCTAGTTGCTTTGTATAGAGATTGCTAGCCTTGTATAGATATTGCCTTATATAGGCTTTTCTTCTATACCCACATATACATGTATATATACTGGCTTAATGGCCTCATGTTCAATACAAATGCTATTCATAACAGGACCCACTACTTTGATCAGTTGCACACTCCCATTAATAGCTCACAGAGATACATATCCCTCTGTCTCATCGTTGAACATAAAAAAATCACAATGAAATCTCCCAATTAAATACGAAGAAGTATCAAAGTGGCATATTAAGTTTAATCTGGAGAGCACTAATAAGATTCAAAGTAAAGCTTAACTCATCATTGGTCAAGTGCATCTCTGGGGAGTAAATGCAGGTGTTTGAGTGGCACATGGAGCTTGGGAGTTTCCAAGTTTTCTTTATGCACATGCCCTTCATCGCTGCCCTAATCTCAGAAATATACACATGCAAGCTATGTACAATTCACCTAGCCTTTTGTCATTATACTCTAAAACAGTTGATCATTTACTTAATTAATTAGGACCAGTATCTTCCATCTCTAGCTTGTCAACTACCATTATATTTGGAGAACTTGGCCAGAAGTCGGTATTATTCTTAAGGTACTCTACTGGCCTCACATATATTTCTACACAATCCTCAACTTGATCTTATCTCTCCCTCTCCTATTCCTTTTCTTTTTGGCCGCATACAAAAGCAATTCATGTTGCTTTCTTGCATAGCCTGATCAAAGAGTTCCGTGCAACTTTCAGTAAGATAGGTGCTTATCTACTGATGACAGAGAGCTCGACCTTCCCATTTGATTATTTTACAAGAGAAGCCTCATCTCTGATGCTGTGTGATGGGATTAAAAAAGAATGTGTGTGTGTGTGCGTGATGGTGTTCCTTGTACTTTGCCCAAGTTGAGCGGGTAGAGTCACCAACTAATTAAGACAGGAGAGGATGGTGTGTGTTGAGTGAGTGAGAGGAGCTGTAGCAGAGCAGTGGAGTGGAGTGCTTCACACTCTCAGCAAAGTGGACTTCACTTCCAGTGGCATTAAAGCAGCTGCAGCTGCAGCTACATCTACATGCCACACTCCCCAGTAGTTAGAGGTCGTTGGAACCTACTGTCTTGTGGGCCCCACAACTAACTGCCCCCTCCAAGCATCATGCAACCCTGAAAATTGCTGTGTACACACGCTCGTTCACAGTAGCCCCCACAAGCCCGTTTGTGAGAGTTTAAAAGGTTACCGTACAGCAATGCATGCACTTTGCACTACTGCATTAAATATTATACGTGTTTATGTTGCACTAAAAGGTCAGTATAATTAGGTTTAAACATAGATTGGTACTTGGTACCATGTCATGTGATCAACCTTGAGAAATAAATTAGTAAGCAACGCTCAAGCATGTGCATCATCCTCTGTGTTACTAGTAACCATTGTAGATCGTATGATGTACTACTTTTTTCTATTTTCAATTTTTGTGGACCATACGGTTTTTTTAGGAAACACTGTAGGAGAAGCCTGTAGACATACTATATTAAATAAAAAAGAGAAACAGGGTTGTATAATTTGTATCTACAGGAAAGAGGGGAAAGAATTTACAACCCAAAAAGGGCTACATCAATTTAAAGAACCAAGTAATTCTGACAATGAATCTTTCAAAGTATCTTTTCATTCTAACCATATGTAGGATGACCTTGATGAAACTGTGCCTTCCAACTGGGGAAGAAAGGATCTTTGTTCTCATATACCTTATAGCATTTCATTGCTTCCAAATATTCTAAGGGCCTGTTTGGTAGGATTCAGCTTCTCTAAATTCTAAGAATCTGGTGAAGCTGAAAATTTTAGTTTCACCAGATTCATAAAGCTGAAGCTGTGAGTACATTAAGAGTGTTTAGATGAATCATCTTGTTTACATTTTAGACTAAAAATATAAACTTAATTCACTTTATTTTAGTCTATAAGTTTCAGATTTCATGTGAAGCAGGAATCTGGAGCTCTACCAAACAGGCCCTAAGAAGCTATGATAAACACTTCCATGAAGAAAGGTTGATGGAAAGCGTGTTTAGCTTGTTGAATCGTCCCATAAGAACCAGTATTTTAAGTAGCCAATGAACTCCCAAATAATTCCAACAAGTTTGGCTGAAGGATCAGTCAAAGAAGAGGTGAAACAAAGCCTCCTCCACACCATCTGTACAAAGTACAAAATTGTAGCCATCCTGAAAGAACATTCGACCATAAGATTAGCAAGGATGATTTATATATTTGCCACTCCAAAAGTAAAATTGTGCCTCCTAAAATTCCATTGCAAAAGTGAATAAAATGTACTTTATGCTATTCTATCAATGATTGTTGAAGTGTTTGACTATATGCAAATGAATATTTCCACCTTTTCAAACACTTTGAAAATAATTATGCAAAGGTGGAAATATTCTATGAGGCATTCTAAAGAGGTGTTTCCATACTTTTCTTTTTGAAAGTTGCACAAATATTAGAGCATTAACAAAGGTAGATGGTGATTACTTACCCCTTCGTTTGCTTTAAGATTTATACAACTTATATTAGGAGGGAAAGTATGAAAACACTGTTCACCATTTTATTAAAAAAAGTTGTTGTTTCTAAACTCACCAACAGTATGTTGCACTGTTGCAGAGGCGACGATGGCCGGGGCCATACTACCAGCGTTGGCAGATAGACTAGATATACTTGATTATTTTTATGGAATTTTAGTGTGTATGCATGTAATATCACCGCCTATTGGTGTAAAGGGTAAAGGCTCATATAGCATATGTAGAGCGGTGGTGAGATTAGTTACATATTATTTTATTTAAATTGAGTTGTAGTACCATATAATCACTATTAGATCTAAACATAGCACTTACAGGTTAACCTTTTACATGAAGTAAGGATGAAAGTGTAAGCTGAGTGCTATGTATACGTGGATCCGCCACATGGTGGGCTAGGCTTTGAAGGGATTTTGTGTAAGTGTGTTACAATACAAATATATGTCTTTTGTACATGTACAAATAACTGGGGGTGTACACCTAATTATTTCAATTCTAGCTCAATTATTTTTTTTAAAAAAGAAAATAACTAAGAGCTCTAGCATTTTATTAAAGAAGGATAACAGCCAAGCTACAAACGTATACCCACACCCCTACCCTACACACATATTCTGTCTGTGAGTGCCCATGTCGAGCAACGCTCAAATACGAGACGGGCTGGGTGCTCTTACAGCACCAAAACCAACCGAGCAGAGCTTACTTTGGTTCTTTTGTTGATTGCATATGGATTGTCCGTTGGCAAGTAGGCAAAACAAAAGTGGGCAAAATAAAAGCAATCAGCTCACAAGGCATTTCACAATCTTTTCACAGGGTGTGCACTGGAGTATTATTAGAAACCTGCCTAGTGCCGTGCAATGGCAGCCAAGTGATTGCATAGCTGACGAAAGCTCTGTGGAGTGGTGGCTTCACCAATCGGATCTCTCTGCCTTGATTTGGTCTTTTTCGTGGACCTCTGCATGTCCCACGAGGCACACGTAAGTTTGAAAGAATAATTAAGTAGTCCCCTGTTCAGAATTATTAAGATCTATAGTTTGAATGATCTTATTTAGAAATATAAGATTTATATGTAGATTTAATGATGTTTTTTCTATTATACCTCTATTTATTCTCTCTTAATCGTATGTATTTATTCATTACCACTACACAATGTATTATTTCTCATCTTTTAAGACAATTAAGTGGGAGTATCTAAATCATTTTCTCTCACACCTTTCTCAAATTCATCGTAATCTTAATCTTTGTGCAAAATTAAAATACGTCCTATATTTCTAAACGGAAGGAGTAGTTGATGTATAGTATAGAGGTGGCTAGCTAGACCATGCATGATTTCTCAATTAATCAAAGTATCCATGTGTATATGTTAGGACTCGAGGGTGTGTTCCACATGAGAACGTCCAAGCCACCGAGCCAGTTAAGTCGCCATTTCACATGCAAAAAAAAAAATCGCCACTTAAGTGATATAATATATAGTTTCGACTCGCTTATAGGCAGTCGGATGAATCAAATATATAGTCAATTTTCATCCAAATAAACAAGTCTTAAATTTTAGTTTTACCTTTTTAAGACAGAACTTAATATAAAGTGCACTCCCTTATAAATTAAGCACATAATAAATACATACACTTCACAAACAGTTTGTTCAATTTTGCTTCTCTATAGTGCTGTTTTTTCTTTTTCTTTTTGTTTTAAAATGCTTTTTTGGCCGGCTAGTTCTACTCCTACTTATGAGACCAGATCCCTCTTGATGATTAAGTTTGCGAGATTCTCTCGTGCTGTACAAAATATTGTAGAAAAATTCTGTGTAGTTTTGACCTGGTGGATTTTATATGAGGTTTTGGGAGACTTTTCTGGTACTTACATATTAGGGTGTTAAGTGTTGTATTCCTTTCGTGATGATCGATGCGGTTTGTTCCAAACACCTTCCTTGTTTCTGGCGAGGAAGGCGAGGCGGTCGACCTACTGATGTCGGCGAGAAGCTTCGGAAGGGGCCCAGACCAGTTAAGAGGGGGCGTAGCGGCCGTAGTTACCAGCGATGAAACTGATGCAACCGAAATCTAAAACTTCGGTGAGATTTTATAATTTTGATCGAAATCTGAAGAAAATTTAAAAGGTAAATTTGGAATCTAGTAAATTTTAAATCGGACAAACTGAATTACCGAAATTTCGGTGATTTTGAACCTCCTATGAAATGGTCTCTTGAGGTTAGAAAAAATTGAAAACAAATATAAAAAAATCATATAAGCATTTATCTACATTTGCTATCTGTTTGAATGCAAAACATTAAGTATTTAAACATAAAATTTCCAAATTAGGGTTTAGGTCGAAATACATCATTTAAGCCTGAGGGTTTAGAGTTTAGGCCGAAATCAAAGTTAGGGTTTAAGACGAAATACATCATTTAGGACCTAAATCTAATCTAGGGTTTAGGATTAGGGTTACATAACCTGTGTGTGTGTATATATATATATATAGGAAGTCTTTTTCGTACTCTCAGGAGTACATACTTCCACCTCTAATATACCACTTAAATAAACATTTATACTCCTTTATCGCTTTAGGTATACTCCAATAATAATTCTAAGATACTCCAAAACAATATGATTAAAAAATTTCATTAGACCCTTTATTTTTTTTGCTGCATACCCTTTTCCATATGTATAAGGAATGTATAAACAAATTATACTATAAAGGGTGGATTTTAATGAAATTTTTCATAGAACTCACTTTGGAGTATCTTATAATCAGATAGATAATACTCAAAAGGATAAAAGGTATAACAACATCATTTAAATGGTATATTAGAGGTAGGAGTACATACACTCAGAGAGTATAAATATATATATATATATATATATATATATATATATATATATATATATATATATATATATATATATATATATATATATATATATATATAAAGTTTTTCGTACTCCTAAGTACGTACTCTAAGAGTATATACTCCCACCTCTAATATACTACTTAAATGAGCGCTTTATATTTCTTTATCATTTTTTGTATACTCCAATAATAGTTCTAAGATACTCCAATGCAATATAGTTGAAAAAATTTCATCGAACCCTTTTTTTCTATATACCCTTTTCCATATGTAAAAGGAATATATAAACAAATATGGCTATAAAGGGTGGACTTCAATGAAATTTTTAGTGGAACTCACTTTAAAGTATCTTATAATTAGTATTAGAGTATACTCAAAAGGATAAAGAGGTATAACAATATCATTTAAATGGTATCTTGAAGGTGGGAGTATATATATATATATCATTTTCATATATATATATAGCTTTTCACATGCATTCTTTGTAAAAGGCATTACAATTTTTCACAAAAAAATTGGTGCAAAATCCTATACAAAAAATGTGCAAACCGGTTCAAAATGCCGAAAATTTGGCCAAATCACCAAGATTTCTCCGAAATTTATTGAAATCATTGTAGCAAAACCTAATTTTCATATTTCTTCATTCCGCTAGGATTTTAAATCTCGTCTCCGATCAAAATATGAGATTTTACCAAAATTTTAAACCCTGGTGGCAACCGCTGGAGAAGGGAGGAGGAGAAAGAGAGAAGCGACGCTGTACACCTTGTAGCTTGGTCACGTCCTGTTCTGTTTGGGGGGGGCCCGGGACTCTCTCATTCTATTCTTCATGCTTTCTTAATTAGCGCTAATAGCTAAATAAATTATTCGTCCCTCTAATCATAAATAGTTATTATTTTTAATATAAATATTGTTAAACTTTTAAGCCTTTGACTCTCAATACCTTTTTAAAATCTATAAATTAGACTCATAAAAATTATACATATAGATTTTTATTGAAAAGTACTTTTATAATCTTGTAATTTTATTAGATTTATAAACATGTTATAATAGAAATTAGTGATCAAAGCAATCTTTTTACAGGCTATATCGATATCTAAAATAATAATTATTTATGATCGAAGAAAGTATATAATAATAATCGGAAAAGAAATCAAGGAAGCAGAAGTCAGAAACAGTAGTGGCAGGTTGATTTTAGACCAATCGAGGTGTGGCATGCATGTTTGTGGTGGTGCAAAGTCGTACAAGTAGGAAAGAGTTTCGTACAGATTTTAGCCTCACGGGCCTTAGGCCTAGACAGCCAGCTGTGTCATGCCAGGCCTGTCCAACTTATCTCAAGAGAATAGGCACGATTCATTGGTATTCTGTATCACCTCTATGCTATTCCAGTGCAGGTGCAGTCTATTTGAAATGTTGTACAGAAAAGAAAAAAGAATCAGGGATAAATGGGGGTATCTAATGCAGGGATCAACTTTTCGTTTGACAAAAAAATTCGGGACAGGCCGAAATCCGAAATTTCGGTCGAAATTTGGTAATTTCGGCCGGAGGAGAATCAAAATTCAAATCCGGTTTGATTTCCACCGAAATTTTCCGAAATTCGCCAAAAATACCCCGAAATTCGCCGAAATTACCCGAAATTTCGGTCAAAATGAACTGACTGAAAATTGGTTCAAACGATGTCGAAAAATTTTGAAATTTTTTCTGTAGGTTTCTGACACATTAGAGCTGTTCTCATACAATTTTCAGATGATTATCAGTACTGTGTATTTTTTAAAAATTCAAAGATTGGTACTGTCCTGGTAAAGCGTTGATCGACAAGTTTGAACCGGATGAAAAATAGTACAAAGGACGTTAGAACATTTTGAAATTTTTATGGAATTCCTAAAATATTTATTATATTTGTTTAAAATTTCAGATGATGATCAAATGTGAGTAATTTATAAAAATTCAAACATTTGTACTGTCTCGTAAAGTTATTTGAGCGCAAGTTTCATCCGGATGAAAATTAGAACAAACAAGCTTGTAAAATTTTGAAACATTTTCTGGATGGTCCTGACACATCCATAATATTCTCATAAAATTTTCATTTGATGATAAAGTGTCATGAATTTTAAAAAATACGAACAGTGCTACTATCCTATTAAAAGACCGATGATCAATACATACATTTAATTTAGCAATAAAAAAGGCTTAAATTTTTTAAACATTTTACATAAGGGTGGCAAGGAAATGTTTAATATTTCATAAAAATTTGGAATCATGGTCACGCTCCAGTGAATTTATAAAATTCGTAGAAAGCACAGTGCCATTTATGTTCTTTCTCTGTTTGATTTTTGAAATATAGATTTTATTGCTTACTACATTGATAGATTTTTTGAGTAAACCAAAAAAGTTTAAATTTTTTAAAATTTTATATTATCTTCCCCAGGAATAAATGCATCAACATTAAAAATATCATAAATTAATAAATTAATTTAAGATATTTAAAAATACAAAAATAGAGAGAATTGAAAACTAGTACTTTGAATGTCAGAATTTTTATAAATTCCTAGAGAAATATTTTGATCTGAAAATTTTAAATAAGAATCCATAGCTCAAATAAATTTTAAAACAAAATTTCAAAAGTTATAAAATATTTGAATTGCCTGATAAATCCAAAACAGAAAACAGAAATATGTGCCTCTGAATTGATTTTTGAAATATAATACCACAAATTAAGTTTAGTGCTTACTGCATTTATTGAGCAAACCAAGAAAGTTGAATTTTTTGAAAATTTTATAGAATGGTATTTACGAAGTTCTTAATCTTTCATAAAAATTTTAGATGATGATCACACTCAAGAAAATTTAGAAAAATCTAACAAGTTTACTGTCTCAATTATGTCCATTCTGTTTTTGATTTTTTTGAAGATAACAAATGATTTTAAATTATTTTGAAATTTTTTCTATGATACCAAACAACAAAGGATGGTTCCATAATTTTTTAGATAATTATCAGGCTAGTAAATTTTTTAAAAATCTAATAGTGTTTCTGCCCAAATTTTAAAAATCTCAAAAAATTAGTTTTTCATCAAATTTTCATGTAACAAGACTTTGTTAAGGGTTATTGGACCCATTCCGTTCAAATCCGGCCAAAAAATTGAAAATCCGGACTCCAAACCCGAAATTTCGCTGAAATTTGCCCAATTCATGAAATTCCCGAAATTACTGTAGCAAATCAAAAAATTTAAATTTTGAATTCGGCGGTATATACAAACTCGGGCGAAACCGAAATTCAGCGAAATTTTACTTAATCGGCAATTTTGGATCCTCGATCTAATGGCAAGGTTGTGAGGATGAGTGCGACTTGATAAGAGACAAGGAAGGCTAGTGGCGTCGGGAACACTACAAGATAATCCCACAAATTAACATCGGCCAAAGGCGGCGTTAATTAGCCATTTGCCGGCGTTAATAGTAATTAACGCGCAAATGGCTAATTAACGTCGACCTTTGGCCCACGATAGTTAATCGACGTTAATTAGCATAATTAACGTCGACTGCCGATGTTAATTAGTAATTAATGTCAGCCAGACGCAGCCGACGATAATTACTGCCGTGACCCCACTAATTAACGTCGGTATCTTTTTGGCCGATGTTAATTAGTAATTAACGTCGGCTTAGGCCTGGCCGACGTTAATTAGCGCCGTCGGGATAATTAACGTCGGTCTAGATTTGGCCGACGCTAATTGTCGATTTGCCGGAGATTTGTCGGACGAAATTAGTAATCCCAGGATTACTAATTATCGTCGGCAACACCAAAGCCGACGTTAATTAAGCGCTAATTAACATCGGTTCACCCCTAATTAACGTCGGCTAACCCGTTGGCCGACGGTAATTAGTAATACCAGGGGCAACTTTTTCCCCTATTTTCATGTTTCGCCACACAATTCAATACATAATATAATCAACATTGATAGCAATTCACACATCAACACATACAATTCATGAATATAATCAATCCAACACAGAACATGCATATAATCAAGTTATCGATCCATCATAATATCCAAATTGTCATAACATCCAAAAAACGCCAAAGTGACACAACTACAAACACATCCAAAGTTCAACTCGAATCATACACATCCAAAGTGACACAACTATCAAACAATCTATAACTACTGGCCGCCATCTTGATTATTGGAGTTCTGGCCGCTTGATCCGGAAGCAAAGAGCGCATTGACAAAGGCAGTTGGACCGTCGGTTCCCTACACAAGAAAATGCAAGATTAGACAATAATAAAAGAATGAATGTACCATAAGAAAACAAGTAAGAAACGAATCATGGGATCTGCAGGTCTTTGCAAGCGTTGGAGGCGAGTCTTGTAAAGCGGGACCCATGTGCCGATGATCCTACATAAGGCAACAATTATAGCTAGATTGATGAAATTTTACTAGATTTACAAGTTTTGACAAAGTTTAGCTAGAAATTAGTAAGTGTAGCTATATTGAGTAAATTTAACTATATTTACAAAGTTTAACTAGAACGGACCAAGTTTAGCAAAAATGAACTAAATATCGTTAAATTCATCAAACTTAACTCTAGAGATACTTAGTCTTGTTAGATTCACTAAGTCTCACTAGAAATGACTAAGTTTAGCTAGATTGACTAAATATAGCTAGTTTGAACAAGATTAGGTACAACAAACTAATATTAGCTAGATTGACTAAGTTCAACTCAATTCACAATGTTTAGCAAGAATACAGTGCAGGAGGTCTTGGAGGATACATCCCCCATTGTGGCGACGGCGGTAATTTGGAATGGTGGAAAGACAATGTTTTGCCCCATCGCTGGAACATTGCCTACAAATACAATGTATAAGTATTTTGAATTAATATATTCTCTAAATGCAATAGATTGAAGACTCGGACTTACTTGAATCGCGATTGTTGTTGTGCACGGTATGAAGCGTAGTACTCTTCTTTGTGCCCTTGCATAATCATCACGTTGGCGCAGCTCCTCCGCACCTAGTAACCTCCAACTCCTGCTCGAGGAGCGGCGGCTACCAACCCCGAGGTATGGGGCGAAGAAGATCCTCTCTCGCACCACTTGAGTCGATCACTCCAATGAACATGGAGTACCTTCAAAATCGTGACCACAAAGGCTTGAGCACTTGAAATTATGACTTCATGAAATTTTAGAAGGTATGACATCTCACCGTCCATGGGCCTTACCGCCTCCACTAGCATGCACAGCCACGCCGTCAAGCGGTTCCTTCCTCAATCATAGTCTTCACCATGGCGCTTGACCATTTCCTCGCCATATTTCTCCTACATAACCAAATCGGACAATTTAAATGGGGCGCAAATCAAACAACTTAATTTGAATTGGATCAAAATTGTGATCACTAACCGGTAGATCAATAGTCATTCATGACCGCAATTTGCTTAGGGTGTGTCGGGTCTCGACCTTTATGACCTTCCACGTACACTTCAATATCACTCGGTGAACACGGTCCGAGCGACTGTAGACATAAGTTAGGTGCATACATATACTTGGTAACATGTATTTTGCAAAAGATTGCTACGGCGGACTTACCATGCGCTTAGCTTTACGCATATGTCCATCGGCGCCCGTCGTGTGCTTTGATTCTTTGCCTCGGTAGTCTCGGTTCTTTTTACTTGGCGATGAACTCGGGTTGAAGCCAACTAGGCAAAGAGCCTAGTAAGCACGGGCGGTCCCCAACCATGGAATCATGACCTGCACAAAGATATTAATACATTAAAACAACATTACCAAGAAACGTAAAACTCAAATAGCTCCAATATGCCAATTACCTGCCTGTACTCTTCCTCGGTCAAGTAAGTTTCTGAAGATCCGCGAGTCCTGTTAATCCGTTGCCCTTTAACAGACCTCAAGTAAAGATTTGTTGCTTGAATCCGAGCATTAGACAATGCATCTTTGGTCACCCGACGTGCATTTACATGGAAAACTCTACGAGCATGCTCCATGTCTGCACCGTCAACCAAACGGTAATGCTTCTGCAATTGTTCATCACAAAGAATAGTTAGAATAGTAAAGAATCGACAGTTGAACCAATACCAACTGGCACAGAGAATCTTACCCAAAAGTCACTCCAAACTGCCCCCTGAGCATTCAAGTGCTCGGCATTAGGAGCAAGTAGGTAATGATCCCAACTAGTAGCAACAAATCACTCGCCATTGGCGCTGTGACCAACTTGGGGATAGTGCAAGCGGCGAGAGGTTACCTAGCACGTAGTTAACTCGCCTATGGTGTCCTCTGCCGTCAAACCCCGAGTCATCCATGAACTACAAGACATATAAATGATATAGTTCCAGTTAGGAAAGAAATGAAATAAGACATGATTTAGAAAATACAAACCTATAAGCCAGATGTGATCACAACCTTGTCCTCCTCCCGTCTGGGGCCTTTGGAGGCGACAGTATGGCTCCTCCTAAACCTCGGCGGGCTCAGGTAGAACCCTCGGTCGTATCCCTCCCATTGGGTCCTCATCCCTTGGCCCCATCGGCCTCCCGACCCTCATCGATCCTAGCTACAACAACAATAATAATGAATGAATAAAGAAAATAATAATCAAATAAATTATGAGAATATAACATTCTAGTTTACGCATCAACATCACCTCCCCGATCCTCATCGATCCCACCTACAACAATAATAATGAATGAATGAAGAAGATAATAATCAAATAAATTATGAGAATATAACATTCTAGTTTACTGCGTCAACATCGGCCTCCGATCCTCATCGATCCCACCTACAACAACAATAATAATGAATGAATAAAGAAGATAATAATCAAATAAATTAAGAGAATATAACATTCTAGTTTACGCATCAACATCCATGGCAATGACCACTTCTTCCTCGACGATGTCTCATCTGCGAAATAATACAAAACAGTTATATTTATGTCATATTTATGTTTTGACATGAAGTACACATCAAAAGCTTAGTTACCTCTCCACTCTGCAAAGGAACACTACGACTCTGCAACTCAGGCTCTACTGGACTCAACAAAGCACGCCATCTACTTGCACTTGAAGCGCTACCCTGAAACAAGGCCTCCTCGTCGCAGCGAACTCTTGGACTTCCTCCTACCATCGAGAATCCCTTCGCCATTGCTTGATCGTCGGGCATCTTGTTGAAAGAAAAATATCAAGTTAGTACAACAACAATAATAATAAGCGAATGAACAAGATAATAAACACACAAAATTACTTGTCAAAATTCATCAATGTCGCGATGATGTAGTCTCCTTCTTTCTAAGGGCGACTTGTTACTTTTTTCTTGATTGGTTGTCTTTTCCGTTTCTCGAGAATCATTATATCTCCACGGTCTCCGACTAAAGAATCGAGACACTGGACCGGTCTCTATATCAAAAGTGCTTGGCAATTCTTCATCTTGAAAACCTCAACAACCTCCATGGCCTCCGGTGGCTATCAAGATAACCGGCATCACCGGGGAGTATGTAACCGTTCTCGGGATTCACTTTGTACACAACCCACCAAGCACTTTCGGTCTTGTGCATGGATATGGCATATAATACACTGCTCAACTTGGTGAGCAAGGATAAAATGTCATAGCCATGTAGTTGTTCGTTGTGTTTGACTTCTACCATCCCATCTTTGGTTTGATGAGTCCCATGTTTGCTATCAAACCAAACACAATCGAAAAAGACTACTTTGAGCTCCTTATTCCTGCAAACTTGAACTCGAGGATGTTTTGAATGATTCCATAGAAATTTGTTTTGATCCCTTGTGCATTGATTGCCCTAGTTACAACTCAATATTTGTTGTGGCAAGAAGAGGCGACCCGACTTCAAATTTGGTTGAAGCGGGCCGAAACCCGTTCACGTCGTATACGCCCATAGCTTTTAATGATTCTGCGCCATAGGATAGTGAAGCAAGTCCTCATGGGCGTTCCCATATTTCACATACTTGCCAACAAAATATGATTGAAGTTGTATAAGATTTATAATATATTGAAGCGTAACATTATAGAATATTATAGGATGTGAAGGTGTTACATGATCTCGGAACCAAGTGATGAAATTAGGGCCCCATTTATTCCATCCCGACGCATCGTATTAAGTTGCTTGGCGGTTGGTTGACGAATAGGCGTCGGTTACGCTTATCGAATTCACGTAAATGAAAAGCGTAAATGGATACATAAATTAATGATGTCTTGGCGACATAGCTTGATTGACATGTACAAAGTGGCAGCTTCGTGAAATATTGTTCCATCTCTTCCATATTGGAGTACGTATAGCAAAGCGGACTTCTTTTCTTCCAAAGTGTAATAGTAGCGATTGCAACTACCAATGGTAGTACCTCTCCATTGGAAAATCTATGAGGTCACTACAAGGTGTCTCTTCATCTACATGGTACCGCATCGTGGGAGCATTGACTTTGTATTCCTCGCAAAGTATACACTCGAGAAGTATGATATCTCTTTTAGAGAAAATGCTTACGCAATGCCCTTCAACTCTTGCCTTATTGCGAACCATAGCTCGAAGTTTCTTTAGAGCTCTTTCAATGTGATACATCCACCTATATTGAGCAGGGCCACCTACCTTAGCCGTAAGGTAGATGAAAAAATAGATGTTGCATTGGATTGAAGAAACCGGAGGAATACTTTTCCATCTTGCATACAAGCTTTGGTATCTCTTTCTCCAACCTCTCCATCATGTCTTTCGATATTTCTTTAGCACATAATTGTCTATAGAAATAACTTAGCTCAACTAGTACCTTCCACATTATCATTAAGATACCCACGAAACATTACAGGTGGAGTCTTTCCATGATTATGTGGTAATCGTGGCTCTTCAACCCATTTAGTTTCCCGTCTTCACATTCACATTTCGTCTCAATCATTGCGTAACCATCGGAAATTTCAATTTCTTCATCCACCTCAACACCTCTTTCTTTTCTTTAGGTTTAAGGCAAAATGGAAGCGCGTGGCTTACCTGCCGGTGAGCTCAAGTGTTGGCGATTCTGAGATCTCTGCTAAGTCTCTTGGGCCTTTAGGTTGTCTTTTGTCTTGTCCATCATATCCATGCGTGCTTATAATGCTTTCACCAGCGTTACGTTCACGATGCATAGCGTCAATGTTGTGCATCGAGAATCAAGGCCTTCGCATATAGGAGCTCCCATAATCCACAAATGTGAGTCGATTGTGCTCCTCTCCAAACCCTTCAAACCCATATTCTTTCTCCACCAATTTACTCGGCACATCGGCAATTTCTAGCCCGATTAGGCGTTTGGCGGACCCTTTCGACAAGCTGTGTCCTTACGGAAGGCATTCTCTCGGAGCCTAAAGGCATGTCTCGAGGCGAAGCGCCTATGGCAATCGAAGTAACAGATCTTTCCACCATTTACAAAGCGAAAACAATCGATTATCGAACCACAGATCGGACATGTCAAATTTTCATAGCAGCTCCGGCCGGCAAAAAATACCATAGGCTATGAAATCATGGACAGACCACAAATATGCAACACGAAGGTTGAATTTCCGTTTCTTGTAGCAGTCATACGCCTCTACCCTTGTCCATAATTTTTTCAGCTCTTCGATCAAGGGTTTGAGCATCACATTGAGACGCTTTCCGGGATGTTGGGGCCGGTATGATGAGGCACAAGAACATAAACTCATATTTCATGCAAAGGGAAGGTGGAAGGTTGTATGGAATAGCAAAGCCGGCAAACACGAGTATGATCGGCGGTTGTGTTGAAAAGCGTGAAACCATCGATCGTCAACCCAATGCAAACATTTCTCGCATCCTCGCGAAGTCCTCATCAAAGCTATCTAGAGCCTTCCATGCCTCACTATCGGCGGGTGCACCATTACTCCGTCGTTCTCACGCATACACCTTCTTTGTGCCACCTCATGTGCACGACACTTCGTTTTGAGATAAACAACGCTTGACCTAGGTGTGAGAGGCATGTACCGAAGTTGCTTGTGTGCAACATCGGTCGTTACCTTTTCACCTTCTTCGTTCACCACCTCGACAAATCTTGGTTTTTTACACACTAAGCAATGCTTCTCTTTCTCATGCTCCTTCCAGAAAAGCATGCAGTTATCTTTGCACACATCAATCTTCTCATACTTCATACCGAGACCGGACAACAACTTCTTAGATTGGTACATGTCTCTAGGCATCTTATGATTAAATCGGCGATATATCGAGATCAATTCCACGAGATCATTGTAACAATTATTGGAAAAGAAATACTTGGACTTAATGGCCATGAGCAGCGTCACAAAAGCAAAATGGGTCACTTTCGTGTGTTCGTACATGACTCTTGAAGCTTTAAGTAGCTCAAAGAACTCCCGAACCTCACGTGTTGGCGGATCCTCCGAGTCTACATTAATCTCACGGGCCTTAAAGCTTCTAGCATCTCATCCATCCTATCATCGCCCGCCCTATCATCTTCCTCTTCAACACGCAACTTGGGTCCTTGAGCACGTGACTCACCATGATGTACCCACAACTCAAAGCTTGGCATGAAACCGAACCGCCACAGTGCGAGACATCGATTTCTTGTCACGAGGGTGGAAATTACGGCACTTGCTGCATGGGCACTTCACCTTAATGATACTAGACCTAGAGAAGGCACGATTCGACAAAAGCGGTAGCCTTGACCGTCCACTTAGTCGAGTGAGCCCCACTTTTCTCCCAACCTTCATACATCCATCGGCGTCGTCACCCATACTTGAGGCTATATAGGTTAAATCAATAGTTATAAGGTTCATTTTATTTCTATATATCACGACCCTACATCTATAGGAAAGGATATGTCCTAAACCCACCCAAAGTGGGCGACAAAGTGCGGATTTATAGCGAGCTGTAGAGTCCGAATGAAATTTGATGACATAACTTTGTTCTCCACCGCTGCCGGATATGGTGCGGGGAGAACAACAGTTATGATGCAAATTTCATTCAGCCTCGTGGCTCATCATAAATACCGCACTTTGTCATCCACTCATTGTCAAAAAGGGACAATTCGGACCGACACATCTCACATGTGAGACATGCCGATCAAAGCGGGTGACACATAGGTTTCGTGACACTATGTGATTTGAAATCAAAAATAAAAATCCGACGATAATCCATTACTCAAATATATATTTATAAGCACATAATGGATATATAAATTTTAAAAAAATAAACATGTGACAAATCAATATATCAAATTTATCTATGTATTTAAGCTGTTAGATGTTGGCACAAAATTATGGCTATCGGTGCTATATTTACCAAAAGCAGGTTATGGAGTTGACTATCTAGAGATAAATCACAAGCTCCATACCGCAACCAGTGAGATGATTTTCGGAAAGTGGCAATACTGATTAAACAAGCATAAAAATGGTGATGATCAGTAATAGCGACTATTCAGATAACTCATTAGTCAATTCACTTTTGCTTCTTCAACTGAAAGATTTGACATAAATAGCATATATCCATGAACAGATTGTTGTGCATTGACTTCACTAGCACCCAGAATTATTTACATCCATAACAACAATCTTCAACCAATCAAAGACAAAACCACATCCCAAAACCTCATCACAGCACCAGACTTCTCTTAACTTCTGAACACCAGAAACCTCTCCTCTTCACAATACATTCACAGCCGAAACTAATCTTTTAAACATCACATTGATATTTTCTAGCACAAGCACAATGAAATAAGCACTTAACTGGCAAATCCCGGATAACCAGATATGTGGATACAACGAATTAATGACTCTTGAATGCCTTATGACAGTTATTACTTAGTCCTTATATGACAGCCTATATGTAGTGTAACCACACCACTTCCATGAACACATACCAGTGATTCTAAACTATCAGCGATACTAGTGATAGTAATTCTAGAAACAAAAGGAGCAACCGGTTACATACGGTGAACTGGGCGAAGTCGGGCAACGTGTGTGAAGCCAGGTCAGTGATGGCGCGGCATGCAGGCGGGCGCCAGGCGAGTATGTGGCCATGGCTTGATCAAGTGGCGCGGCTGGCCAATGGCGGAGTAGGCGGGCGGGCGTCAATGGTGGCCTTGAGGCGATTAGTGGCGAAGCGCGAGGTCGGTGTCGATTAGGCGTGGCGAATTATGCATGGCCAGTGCGTCGGCCAAAAGGTTGAAGCCGACGTTAATTAACTATCTACCGTCGACCATTTAGGGCGACGTTAATTAAGGTTTAATTAACGTCGGCTCAAGAATAAGCCGACATTAATTAATTAAGCGTCGGTCACTGTTGGCGGCGTTAATTAATTAATTACCGTCGGCTTATTCTTGAGCCGGCGTTAATGAAATAATAACGTTAATTTCCCTGTTTCCTGTAGTGGAAGCACGCATATTGGGTGGGGATAGTGGTGACATGGTGCGGAAAGGCCGGATTTAGTGGCGGTATGGCCAAAGATCACTATATTCGATACTAAGGCAGTGAAGATCGTCGAGGTATAGTGCCATCGCTATCTTCTTTCTCTTCGGTCGCCAATATTTTTCTTCGTCGGGGTGACCGATGAAGTTGGTGGCATAGTGCCTGAAGACCATATCTAGCGGCGGCATGACCGAAGATCGTTGGATTTGAAACCAAGGAGACGAGGGATGGCAAGGAGATGATGCCGTGGGGCGGCGGGGGAGGCGACCTCGTGTGGAGGAAGTAGTGGGGGAGGAGGGTGAGAGGAGAGAGAGAGAGAGGAGATGATGGAGACATGGGGAGATGGCTACTATGCCGGATGGGTTATAGGAGCAGATGAAGGGGAGAGGTAATATTTGATGATGTGCTAGACCGTTAGAGTAAGATAGTTGATGATGAGCTGAGCTTTAGATAGGATGTTTTTGATAGGTGCTTCCATGCTTTTCTTTTTAACAGTTGCATAAATATTTAAATATAAATAAAGAGTAGATAATGATTATTTACCCTTTCACTTGCTTTAAGATTTGTACAACTTGTCTTAGGAGGAAAAACATTGAAGCACTACTTGATGTTTTTTTATGAAATGACTGCTTCAGACTGAGTCGGGCTTTCCATTGTACCTAGATTTCAGACTTGTATGAGCCATCATTCGTGTTGTGTTGGTCTAACTCGAAGACATCTGTCATGGTGGGCTGGTCATGCCGAGGAAGAGCCAAAAAGGCAGGGCTGTTGCCCAAGTCTGGCAGTTTTAGGCGAATCACCGTAGGACTTCAGACCAATCGAGGGATGAGCTCAATCTTTTCTGCTTTGTCATGCTGCGTCCATTATGTTCCTTTCCCTTTTTCTTTCGCTGTGCCACAGTTTGGGTTGTCAGTGTTGTAATGACATCACCGCTCTCATGCCTTCAATATTTTTTATCGCTGCTCAATTCAGCTTTGGTTTCTTCTCTGCATGTACAAGCTTTTAACCTCTTTGTTTCTTTAAAACCCCATATTACATTTCCTTTGCCCACACAGAAACTAAGTTTTGGTGTAGTTACAATTTTTGGAGGGATTGCATGAATCTAGTTTGTTGTTGTATTTAAAATTTTCAGCTCAGCCTTGCTCAGTCATACTCACAGTTACAGTTGGATCAAACTGGAGTAAGGCACAAAGCGCTTCATTGGAACACCTTGGGATATAACGGGAGGGACCTCAGCGATTTGGAGAGTGAGATCATTGAAGAAGAGGTAACTAACACCGTTCAGGATCTTCCCAATCAAAAAGCGCCAGGACCTGATGGTTGTATTGGCCTATTCTACAAAACTTGCTTCAACATCATCAAAGCCGATCTGATGGACGCAATTAGTGGCTTCTTTGATCTCCGTCACAGAAACCTCCACAAGTTAAATGAGGCAAACATTGTTCTTCTCCCGAAAGTGGAGAATGCAAACACATTGGATCGGTTCAGACCAATCAGTCTTATTAACAGCTTCATGAAGATCATCACCAAAATTCTGGCAAACAGGCTTGCGCCCAAGCTAAACGAATTAGTCTCAATCTCGCAGAACGCTTTCATAAAAAAGAGATGCATACACGGTAACTTCTTATATATACAAAGAGTAATCCGAAAACTTCACAGAGACAGAACACCGGCTCTCTTCATTAAATTGGATATCTCAAGAACTTTCGACTCTTTGAACTGGAGCTATCTTCTTGAAGTCCTTCAGGCTCTAGGTTTTGGCCGTAAATGGCGAGAATGGGTTGCTGTTATACTCAGGACTGCCTCTTCGAAGGTGTTGATCAGCAGACGGAAAGCGATCCTAATAAGACATGTTGCAGGGGTTAAATCGGGGAGATCCTTTATCCCCCTTGCTATTCATCTTAGCAATTGACCCCCTTCAAAATTTATTGGAATTGGCTGCGAGTCGAGGTATCCTCAAACCGGTGCTACCGACAGCTGCAAGGCTAAGATGCTCTCTTTACGGGAACGATGCCGGGATATTCTTAAATGCAGATGTGGACGAGCTGACAGCCCTTTCCAGAATTCTTGATATTTTTTGGAAGGTGCTCAGGTTTGAAAATCAACATTTCCAAAATAGAAATATACCTAATCAGATGCCAACAAGATCTCTTGCAAGATTTGTTGAACGTTTTCCCCAGAAAAATTTCAACCTTCCCGGGAAAGTACCTCGGCCTTCCATTACACATCAGACAACTAAGGAGAATGGAAACACAACCACTGATTGACAAAGTAGGCAATAGATTAGCGGGCTGGAAAGGAAAACTACTCTCCAAAGCAGGAAGGGAAACCCTGGTAAATTCCGTGTTGACATCACAACCTATATATCACCTCACGGTCCTCCCTGCGCAAAAGTGGTTAATTCGATGCATTGATAAGCTCAGACGAAGCTTTCTTTGGAGAGGAACAGACCCGGAAAATTGTAGTGGGGGCCATTGCTTGATCAATTGGCGGTGACCTATCTGCCAAGAGAGCAAAGGGGTCTTGGGATCAAGACACAGGGCAACCGCCCGAGGCTCTTAGGCTCCGTTGGCTTTGGTTTCGATGGAAACACAATGAAAGAACTTCAGGCGACGGGCTTGAGTTACCATGTGATAAAACAGATATTTCCTTTTTAATGCTTCAACAATTATTCACGATAGGCAATGGTAAATTGGCTGACTTTTGGAGATCAAAATTTGGGTTGAAGGACAAGCTCCGAAAAACATTGCTCCGAATCTTTTCCAAATAGCGCGAAGAAAGAACATCTCGGTTCAACAGGCCTTGTCAAACAGCTACTGGATCCGTTTCTGCACTCCGGTAAACTCAGAAGCTGAAATCAGAGAATTTGTTGCGCTCTTTGTAGCAATCCGATGGATTAATAGAGATGAAACGAGGGAGGATCAAATAACTTGGCGTTGGACTCTTGATGGCCAATACTCAACAAAGACTGCCTACCTAGTGCAATTCCACTCTATTTACTGTAAGATGAAAATATGTCCGATATGGAAGGCGCACGCAGAACCTAAATGCCGGTTCTTTGCTTGGACTTTGCTTCATAACAAAATTTTAACAGATGATAACATGCTCAAGAGGGGGTGGCCATGCAATGCCAGCTGTACTCTTTGCAATGCGTCACCGGAAACAGCCAGCCATCTTTGTAAAGACTGCACTTTCGCTACACAAGTGTGGGAGCTGCTTTTACGCTGGGGGAGATTGGAATGGTGCCAGAATTTGAGCCATTCAGGATCGATATATAAATGGTGGTGAAGAATGAGAGCCCAATATGACAAAGGAAGCTGCCGACAGCTGGATGGGCTGATCATCTATTTCTGGTGGAACCTCTGGCAAGAGAGAAATCAGCGCACTTTTCAGGGGATAAATAGAACGCCAGAGCAGGTGGCTTCAGCGATCAGGGATATGGTGCTCAGTCGTGGCCTTGCCGTGGCCTGGCAGGGCACGGATTAGTTTATGTTGGTGGTTTCGGTTTTTCTTTTTCTTTCCACTAAGTGTCTCTCTCTCTTTTTTCCTTCTGTCTTCTCAGTGGAGTTTCTGTGCGGTAAGTGTTTTCTGTTAGGGTTCTCAGTCGAGTTTTAGGCTCTTGTCAATAGGGGTATGATGTGAGGTTTTTTCCCGGTTTTTTCCTTAAAAAACTGGGCCCTTCAACCTCTTTTTCTTCTAAATAAAATTTGCAGCAATTCTCTTGCTGCTCTTTCAAAAAAAAAAACAGTTACAGTTTATGTGTCTTGTATTTTTTTCCCAGTTGCTCGTGCCTTTTCACAATGTGGTATCTTAATCAAGGAAGCTGGAGATGTAGTGGTGCTTATTTTAGTGAAAACACCACATATCATTTGTACATGTGAATAGTTAAAAAGGTCCTTTATAGATTTTGCTTAACAACAATGGTCTACATGTTTTGTTTGCATTCTTTACCTGTTTTTGTTTAATAATATTTACTTTGTTCCATTTTTGGTTCCAACAAGCATTTTGTTTTCTGTTTCCAGTGATTGATATTATGGGATATCGAACTATTAGCCATGATAAGTAATTAATGCATGTGGTATCTTGGTATGCACACGCAAACTGATATCACTAGGCCTATGGTTATTCTTCCAGCTAAAAATGAACAATCCTTTTCATATTTTTACGCCGAAAACATTAAGGAAGTGTCAGGAATAATCCAGAGAAAGAACCTTACTGAATTAATAATGGCCATAATAATATTTGAGAATGCTTCACTACCAAAAAAGAAAAATCACAAACGGTTAAAAAAGAGTTAACGCAGACGGTTTTGGAACCATCTCTGGAAAAGGAGTCAGTGATGCTCAGTAGTTACACGTCACAAATGGTTGTCTACAAAAAACCATATGCGATAATTACACATCATGGACGGCCATCAGTGATAGTCTGTGTTAGGATTAGTAACATGGCAAAATAACTGGAGACAGATTTAACGTGGAAAAATCCTTATGGGAAAAAACCATAAGAAAAAATCCACTGTCTGTGTTAGGATTAGTAACATGGCAAAATAACTGGAGACAGATTTAACGTGGAAAAATCCTTATGGGAAAAAACCATAAGAAAAAATCCACTATCTGTTTTCAATGATTATAAGTACAGGGGGTTGGTTTATATAATCAAAGAGTTCTAGTTATAAAAGACTTGGACTAACAACCTATTTGGGTAAAACCAAAAGATATAATAGTTAAAGATATTTGAGTTATCTCCAACAAACCTCTGCTTAACTCAAAATCTATAAAAAATTATTTTCAAAAAATTCTGCAGTTTCTTTATATGATAGATTCAAATGAGAGCAGTTCTCAGTGAGCGTGAGGAAAGCATTACTTTTTGCCTCGGTGACTGTCCAGTGCCAACAAAAGTGAAATTTTATTGCAATTCTAATTATTTAGTGGGATATTCATATACAAATTCAGGCTTTCATACTTATTATTTCATGCCTATTATTTTGTGCTTATTATTGGCGGATATTCATACATAGTTCAGACTTTTATGCCTATTATTTTGAACTCATATTATTGGTGAATTTCTTTAATTGCAATTCAGGTGGAATTTATCATTGAAGATTTATTCGACGTTTCGTCGTTGATTTATTCTTGGTGTTTTCTTCGACGTTTCATCGTCGATTTTGGTAAAAAAATAATGTCAGTTGAGGAGACAATTGAATTTGGTATTTCATTACTGCTCATTGGAACTTGGTGTTTCATCACCATTAATTTGATGTTTTATTCACCGTTTGGATATGTTAACCATTATGGAGGTTTTGGTAACATTCATTTGGAATTTGATGACACCCTTTAGTAGCATTATACTCTTCGGAACTTTTCTAGTGAATGTTTTGCTCCAATGTTAGTTTGACATGAAGGTTTGAAGTGCAAGGAGTTTATTTCTACGTGGATATTACGACATTATTTTATTGCCTTTGCTCGATATAAGGGGTTTACTGCAATTTATGCTACATTGATAACATGACAGTTTTCTTCATCTTGGCATTTTTGCAGGAGTAGTTTCAACCATGTTATGGATTTTTAGTAGATAGTTTGCTGAATTTTATGTTCTAGATAGAGCATATTAAAAATCTATGATATGAGTTCCCCAGCACCATATGTGATATCTTGGCTTATGCCATTTGATGATTGAACCTTTTGTTTCAAGAGGTCAGTTGTACAGACTTAGACTTTACTGGGGTTATGAATTATTGAAAACCCAGGTTTTTTTCGTTTGCTTTGTTATAGTTATGTATTTGGATTGATTGTTCCAAATATTTCTATCGACCTCTTGGTGGTTTGCTCAATTTTTTTTTTTAAAAAAAAAATTTTTTTTTTAAAAAAAAATTTTTTTTTCCAAAAAATTTCCCATTTTGGGGGGGGCCCGGGAAAAAACCCCCTTAAAAAAATTTTTTTTCCCCAAAATTTTTTTTTCCAAAAACCTTTTTTTTCCCCCAAAAAAAATTTTTGGGGGAAAAAAACCCAAAAGGGGGGGTTTCCCCCCCAAACCAAAAAACCCCAAATTTAGGGAACGGGGGGGGCCCTTTTAGGGGGGGAAAATTTTTAAAGGTTCCCGGGGAAAAAAATTTTCCCCCCAAATTTTCCCCCCCTTTTTTTCCCTTTTCCCCCTTTGGGAAAAATTTGGCCTTTTTTTTTTTTTAAAAAAAGGGGAAAAATTCCTTTTTTTAAAAAAATTTTTTTTAAATTTTTAAAAGGGTTTTTGGGGGGGTTTTTTTTGGGAAAAAATTTTTCCCTTTCCCCCAAAAAACCGGGGGGGGGGAAAAAATTTTTTTCCTTTAAAAAAAGAAAAAATTTTCCCCCAAAAAAATTTTTTTTAAATTTTAAAAAAGGGAAAAAAAAAGGGGGGGGGCCCCTTTTTCCCCCCCTTTTCCCTTTAAAAAAATCCCCCAAAAATTTTTTTTTTCCCCCCCCCCGGGGGTTCCCCCTTTTTTTTTTTAAAAAAACCCCCTTTGGGGGTTTTTTTTGGGCCCCCCCCTTTTTTTTAAAAAAAAAATTTTTTTTTTTTTTTTTTTGGGCCCCCAAATTTAAACCCCCTTTAAAACCCTTTTAAAATTTTAAAATGGCCTTTAAATTTTTAAACCCGGAAAGGGGTTTTTTTTTTTTCCCCCCCCCCCCCTTCCCCCCCCCAAAACCCCTTTTTTGGGGGCCTTTTTGGGGAAAAAAAAACCCTTTTTAAAAGAAAAATTTTTTGGGAATTTTCCTTTGGGGGGGGGTTTTTCCCCCGGGGGGGGGGGAAAAAACCCCCAAAAAAAAAGGGAAAAAAATTTTTAAAAAAGGTTTGGGAAAAAAAGGGGGGGCCAATTTGGGAAAAAAGGGGGGGAAAAAAAAAAAATTTTTTTTCCCTTTAAAAATTTTTTTAAAAAGGGATTCCCCATTTTGAAAAATTTTTTCCCCAAAAAAAATTTTTTTGGGAAATTTAAAAAATTTTGGGAAAAAAATAAAATTTTTGTTTAAAAGGGGTAAAAATTTTTTAAAAAAAAATTTAATTTTCCCCAAAAAACCCCCCCCCCTTTTTATTTTTAAAAAAGGGCCCCCTTTTTAATCCCCCCCCCTTTTTTTTTTTTTCCAAAAAAAAAAAAAAAAAAAAAGGAAAATTTGGGAAAAAAAGGGGGGTTGGGGAAAAAGGGGGGGGGGAAAAAAGGGGGGGGGAATTTAAGGAATTGGTTTTTGGAAAAAAAAAAAGGGGAAAATTTCCCAAAAAAATTTTTTCCTTTCCAAACCAAATTTGGGGGGGGTTTTTTTTGGGGGGCCCCTTTGGAAAATTTTTTTTTTAAAAAAAGGGGTTTTTGGGGAAAAAAAAAGGGGGGATTTTTTTTTTAAAAAAAAAAAAAAAATTTGGGAAAATTTAAAAACCCGGAAAAGAAAAAAAAAAAATTTTTTAAAAAAAAATTTTAAAAGGGTTTTAAAAAAAAAAATTTTAAATTTAACCAAAAAAAATTTTAAAAAAAGGGGGGAATTTGGGGAAAAAAGGGGGGGGGAAAAGGGGGGGGCCCCCAAAATTTTTTCCCCCAAAAAGGGAAACCCCTTTTTTTTGGGTTTTTAATAAAAAAAAAAATTTTTTTTCCCGGGGCCCCTTTTTTTTTTTTTTTTTAAAAAAAAAAAATTTTTTTTTTTTTTTTAAATTTCCAATTTTAAAAAACCGGTTTTTAAAAGGGGGTTTAAAAAAAAACCCCAAATTTCCCGGGGGGAAAAAATTTTTTGGTGGAAAAATTAAATTAATTTTTGGGAAAAAAAAAAATTTTTAAAAAAAATTTTTTTTTTTTTTTTTCCCCCCCCTTTGGTTTGGTTTTTTTCCGGGGTTTTAAAAAAAAATTTTGGCCCTTTCCAATTTTTTTGGGAAAAAAAAAAATTTTTTTTTTTAAAAAAAAAAATTTTTTAAAAAATTTTTAAAATTTTTTTTTTTTCCCCCCCCCCAAAAAAAAAGGAAAAAAAAACCCTTTTAAATTTTTTTTTAAACCTTTTTAAAAAAAACCCCCCTTTTTTTTTTTAAAAAAACCAAGGGGGAATTTTTTTTTTTCCCAAAAATTTTTGGAAAAACCCCCAAAAAAAAATTTGGAAAAAAATTTTTAAAATTTTTTAAAAAGGGGTTTTTTTTTTTTTTCCCCAAAAAAATTTTTTTTTTTCCCCCCCCCAAAAAAAAAACCCTTTACCCTTTTTTTTAAAAAAATTTTTAAACCCCCTTTTGGGGAAAAAAAAAAAAAAATTTTGGGGCCCCCCAAATTGGGTTTTTTTTTTAAAAAAAATTTTAAAAAAGGGGTTTTAAAAAGGGAAATTTTTTTGGGGCCTATAATTTTCTAAATTTCTTGACAAATTTTCTTCACTTTCTCTTCTCTTCTGTTGATTTCTTACACCATTGCCAGCGCTCTTTCTTCTCTCCTATTCTTTTCTTTGCATGCTAGAGCTTCTACTTATTTGCTTGCATGCATAATGCCTGATGTACTCCTGTGCATGCGCTAATCTTGCCGTTCTTCTCTCTCTTTGCTCTTTGCCTTTTGCTTTGTTGCTTTTCCATTGTCTTTGCCACACGGCTCAGAAGTGTTTTGATTTTTTTTCTTGCGTTGCGCATCTCCCAGCCACATGCCTCCGTTTCTCGATGCACGCTGCCCTTATGCGTGCCTCTTGCTGTACCGAGGACGATCTCTCACCTCCATGTTGGCTGCGTGCGTTCCTCACCTCCAGCCCTTTGCATGACTTGCCCATAGGCCATGCGCGTCGCATCGCGTCTGTGACTTCCTTCTTCGCGACACGCCGCTAGGGCGCTCGCTCTGGCGTTACTTTTTGCTTGCAGCTCGCCTCCAGAACACACCACCTTCCATGACTTATGTTGATGAGTTTACGCTTCCTCTAAAATTTTTCCTTCAAACTTGCCTCATGACAAACCGACTTACAAGTTTTAAGGGAAATTTTGTACCTGTCGGTTTGGGGATCTCATGACCTTCATCAATAAATCTTTGTTCTTGTCATAAACACGCAAGAACTCCGCTTCTGACTCTACTCGCACCTTCTTACGCTAATTGCCGAGGCTGGTATGTTGTTGCACAAACTCGGTATATAATAAATTTGAGAGAATAATTTCTGATCGCCGTTTTTGCATTGTACCAACATTGTTCCTTTGCCTCTTATTTGCACCGTAGAGCCATCGCCAAACTTTACTTTCCCTGAAATTTTCTCGTCAAGCTCATGAAACACGGAGCGATCTCCGGTCATGTGATTGCTTGCTCCATTGTCCAAGTACCACAAATCAGTGTGATCGTGGCTATCTCCCTCCAGGCTTAATTTAGGAATTATATTCTCCTCGTTCAACATCAGCATGTTCGGCTTCTCTTCTTTGCATAATGAGAGGAATAGAGCCGGTTCATCGTCTGCACTAGCTTGGGTGAGGTTTACCTCCTCATCCTTCTTCTTATTCTAGCAATCTGAAGCAAAGTGCCCATACTTGTTACAATTGAAGCACTTTATATGACTGCGACACTCCGCCGCGTAGTGACCATATTTTTCACATTCAAAACATTTGATATGTGACTTATCTCGTGGTATGTAATCACAGTCTTATTCAGACTTATGTCCTCGGTCACCTCTGTCTCCTCGACCACCTCTACCTCCTCGTCTACCAAAACCGCCGCGTCCACGCCAGCAGTTAAGCACTACTATCACCTCTTTCATCTCCCTTAACGATAATAGCTGCTCGTTCTGAGTTGATACCCTGCTCTTCTGGGTGATACCCCTTGATAACTCCTTATCGCCTTGAGCGAACGGTGATCTCCTCAATTTTCATATTCTCCAAATCGGGAGTACATGAGTGTGGTGATATGAGCACAAACTTTTACGGTAGTGTGTGCAGTATTTCTTCAACATCCTGATTCCTCCATCCATGCGTGAGAGAAATAATTTGGTTGTATAATGAAGTGAGCTTCTGCGTGAACTCGTCCTTTGTTGGGTTTCCCCATCGAAGATTTTCAAACTCGTTCGTAGATTTTGTAGTCGCACCTCCTTCAGCGGTCAACTCCACGTGCATCTTCTCAAAGTGTTAGCCATACTTCACGTGCTATCTCCTTCCCAATGAGCTAATGCATCATCGAATCAAGTCTTTTGATAGATCGCGACAAGTCTGACTGATCTATCTGTCATCTTGCTTTCGGCTTCCCTTTGGATCGATGCACCCGACACCACAGGCGCGCAAATTTGCCTTCATCTTCATTGCCCATCTTGGGTAATTATCGATCGTCGGAGAGGGTATTGGAGATATAGATCCACTCTGAATCTTTGCTTTCTCACCCATAATCTTCGGATATCGAGCAGCGTCGCTTTACTTGTTTCCTTCACGTCCGCGTCCGGCTTACGCTAGTCGTTTGAGTTTCGCGTCAGTTCGGCTTCCGTCTTGGGCCTTGCTCTCGAGTTGCGATATGCCGCGCGAGCTAACTTCTACGCTTGCTTGCACAATGCTTCAAGGAGAGCTTCTGCCTTTGCCTTTTTTTCACGTCCACGACAAGCAGGCGACCTCCATTTTCCTTCGCGCGTCGGCGTCTGAGCGTCTCTTCTTCTTCTTGCTGCGTGTATGCGAGTTGGCTCCCTCCTTGATTTGATTGCTTTCCGTGGATGCTACCCACGCCTCAACGGGAACAATCTGCCGCTTGCTCTTTTTCCTTGCGTCACGAGCGCTCAAGCCTCATACGTGCCGCCGTTGTTGATCTTCTCGCGGCGCCTTTTCTCCTACAGCAGCTATTTTCTTGCGCTTGGAAGATGGTCGCGCAGAGCTTGCTCGACTCGATACCAAATGTTGGAACAGAACACTAAAACTTTGCTGCAATTTTCTCTATTATTTCTTCTCGCTCTGTTCACTTTTACAACTGGGGCTTACCCCTATATTTATACCCAAAACTTCAACCCACAAAAACAGAATAGGATTCCACTTCCTTATCCTAATCGGACTCCTTTTCCTAAACGGACTCTTAATCAAATTACAAAATTACCTCTAACAAGGAACATACGAGTGGCGGTGGCCGTGGATGCGGCGTTGTTGGCGCAGCAAATGTGGTTGAAGCGGGCGAGGTGGTCGTCGGGGCACTCCCCAGGGTCGCCACAGAAGATGGGGAGAGGGGCGACAACGTAGGAGGTGGGGGCGATGCCCAGGGAGGGGAGGTAGGAGGGTGGTGGGTGACTGATGCCCCGAAGGACGAAGGGGTAAGCTCTTGGGAGGTTGAGCCGACGAAGGTCGGGGTTAGGGAGCGGCGGTAGCGGAGTTAGCGGCGGTGGCGTACCGGCGCCTCACGGTCGGAGGTGGAGAGGTTAGTGAACGTGTGGCCCATGGCCGCGTATTTGCATGTGGGACTGGGAACTTGCAAGAGGGAAGGAAATGGCGCGACGATTCGATTTGTGAGCGAAGGCGGGAGGCGGTTACTGTATTAGGGTGCATAGTGTTAGGGAATGAATAGAGTTGGAGAGTGAATAGTGTTAGAGAGTGGGGAGGAGAGAGAATTTAGGGATGGGGATAGTCTCCCCATTGGAGATGCTCTAAAGGCCTCTAACTAAGATTTCCATTCTTTCTTTCTTCATTTCCTCATTGTCTTTTTCACAGCAGCAGTTGTAGTGGCTTGGACGGCTGGAGTGTCGAGAGCGATGGCGGCGGTGCAGGAGGACGGACGGCGGCCGTTGCGGCCGCGGTCAAAGGTTGTGGCTTGATTCGCTAATCGCTTGAGTTCGACCGCCCCCGTTTCCAATCAGGTATTGTGCGATTTTTCCTTCTTCTGCAAATGGAGGTAACACATCAGAGTTGTTTCGATTTCTCGATGCATGTTGCTCTTTTGGTTAATGCTTTTGTTTGTTTTTTGATTTGATTTCTAGGGTTATTTAAACCATTCTAATAATGAATCCGCTTAAGAAGAAGCTTTCTGCTTGGAGAATTCGAATGAGCTATTCTAAGCGTCCTTCTCATCGGATGCGGCGGAATTTGGCGCTACATCCCCAGCCAACTAAGGTACATTTTTGTTTTGTGCTTTGCCTCCTGCGTTTTTTATTTGTAACTGCGATATTTTAAGCAGAATTCCCCATTATGCATTAGTATTGTTTCTGTGTGTAGCTGCCCTTAGTAGAAAAATTCTCCAATCTGTCTTAGTAGTGTTTGTGTACAGAGCTTTAGTATTAGCAAAATTCCCCATTATGCATATATATATGCGCAGTTTGTTGTAGTGCTTACTGAAACAAAAATTAAGTTATCCGGTGCTGTGGTTAGTAGTGTTTTGTGGGTTAACAGTAGCGTGCAGATGGGATGAGGAAGCTGTGTTTTCATGCTTGTAGATGATATATCGATCCTTGTTGCTCTCGTATCTATCTTTGTTTCATATTTTCCCCCTCCATTAAGTGTTTTTCTAAATAGATGTTGATTAGGAATTTGATGCCATTCTTATGATTGAATCTGGGTTTTTATATATTTTTGCATTTTTTTCTACTAGTGTTAATTTTTCTTTTCCTTGAATTTCCAAGGGGTTAATTGTTTGTTTGTATATGTGGTGTCGTTTTATTCATATGTTGATATGCGATTATTATGTTCTGGTTAATTCGTGTTATTTCTAATTCCATTTTTTTGCCCTAGATCCGTACTGCTGCTACCTAGTGTCGAGTTGATGTTAGGTTTTCCGCATTCCGTGTACAAAAATTTGTGGTAAACCTAGATGCGGTCCAAAAGAGGCTTGTCTCCAAGTATGGTTTTGGAAAACTCCTGGGAGTTAAGAGAATCAATGTCCCTAATGTAATTCTAGAATGGATCATGAATCATACGTGTTCTTCCTCTGCGATCATTGTTGGAGCATTCCCATTACCAAGGATATGGTAATCAAGGTTCTTGGTATTCCTGAAGGTAATGAGCCTGTCATTACCTACAGTAACAACGGACAGATTTGGGATACTGTGGATGGTCTGAAGGAACACTACGTTGAAAGTAATCTTAGGGTTTGTTTATTTTAGTTTTGATTCTGGATTCTAACCCTAAAAGCAGAATAAAAAAACAAACAGACTCATTCTAGAATCCGATTATTACAATTCAGCCCATCCATATACACTAGAATCTACAATTCACTTCATATGTGATTTTGAAGTCTAGCTTTTGGAGAATCAGGTTCTCTATAACCACAATCCAGAATCAGCTTTTAGAAAATTCAAAGCTGAAACAAACAAACCCTTAATTATCTAATGTTAAATAATAAAAGATGGAGTTTACCCCCGCACATCGTCCACACGAGCCCGCGTTCCCCTCAAACGGAACTCAAAACGTTCGTCCAACGCTCCCACGGGCCAACCCCCACATTCCCCAATCCCATGCAATGGTGGTTACCCACCTGGCCGCCTCTCGTTCCTTTCCCAACCACTTGATCGGCCTCATCCCGCGCGCACTTCTCACGATCATAAGGCAGGAAGGAGCTGCCTCTCGATCTGTCTCCATCTAGCATTGCCCCTTTTTCTCCACCATGCACCAAGCTCCCAGCACCTTTTCCCACTGCCTCCACCATGGGCCAAAATCAACAATGACCCCGATGCCGGCGAGCTCCAGTGGATCCAATTCCAGTTGAACCGTTGCACCACAAGGGTTCACCGCCATCGCTGCAAGGATTCACCGCTTTGCCATCCCCGTCCCCAACTACTATTGCTTTACACCAACACTAGAGACCACATATTCACCGACGGCTTCTTCCTTTACTCCGGTGTCCTCCACCATCGAGTTCCCCTCCGTCTAGCCACTGTAGATGCTGCGCTGCCTCCCTCACTTTTGCTGTTTCTTCACCTCCATCATCACCTACGCTAGACATCCAGCGCCACAGCCGCTCGAGAAGACGAGCCACCGCCTGTTGCAGTCGATCCTTGCTCCTATTTGGGTCTGGTTGAGCCACCACTGCCGCATGGACTCACCTCAACCACGATGGCGCTGCCCATCTGTATCGAGCCAAATCCACCACCTCTGCTTCCAGCTACAAGCCTACAACCCCTTCTTGGCTTCTCCAATCCCATCGACCACCATGGTTATCACAGCACCTAGGCGTCTAGGTGCCCACATAGACGACAATTAGGCGACCAACTAAGCCATCTCAATTCTCAAAGAAATATGCACTACATCACTAATGACTAATCCATACAAGCAGCTCAACACTACTCAGTCAGCACTTCAGCGTAGATTGCACAGCTAGTCAGCCACTACCACTACAGGAAAAGTACTTATTGTCCACGGCCAAATATATGATAGACGGCTAAAATAACCCGTCGAATAATTAGATTAAGGTCGACGGCCAAAATAATAGCCCTCTACCCTAGGGCGAAAAAAGCGCATACCGTCCGCCCTAGAATTGGGGTCTTGTTTGGTAATTAGAATTGACGGACCTACACATTTGCCGTCCACCATACTTTAAGGTCGATCGTCAAATCTGGTCGTCCACCCAATGAGCTCCATTAGGGTCGACGGCCTACGTGGCTGTCGACCTTAACTGCCACCCGGGCCCAATTGGCAGTGACAAACAAAACTAGGGTCGACGGATGTTTTTGGCCGTAGACCTTAAATAATTAGGGTAGACTGCTACGTGGCCGTCGACCATAACTAGCGTTACCTCTCCCCACCTCGACTGAATCCCCATTCGATCGATTAGTCTTCTCACCCCGCCACCTCCCCGATCGATCGCGATTTCTCTCCGTCGCCTCCCCCATTTGTCGCCGCCGCCGCTTCGTCCTCTTTGTCATCGACACGGTCTGCATCACTCCGTCAGCGGCGCCGCCACCTGCAGACCCTAACCGAGCTCCTTGCGGGGGCGCACGGCCATGGAGGGCGGCGGCCACAAGAGGGGCAAGCTCGACGGAGCCAACGGCGCGTCGACCGGAGGGAAGCGCGCGCGAGGTGAGTCGAGCGGCGCCCGCCCTCTGCTCTGGTATGTCTTACTAAATCCTCTTCCTCCCTGGGGGATTCTTGGGCCCGTTCCTGTTTCCCGGACGAATAGTGGGGTTTAGCGTCTTGAAGATGCTGGGGATGCTGTGCTGTTATTCGGTTAGGGTTTAGGGATTCTAGAGGAAGCTTCGTGGTGCGGTGTTCCGGTGGGATCTGTGGTTCTTGATGGGTAAAGATGAGAGGTTTGGGGGATTATAAGCTCGCAATTGCTTAAGCTTTGTCAATTCGTTGTGTTTTTTTTATCGGAGATTGGCAATCTTGCTATTGTTGCGTGTCGTTGCATTTTTTTTATGAACGTATCTGTCTCATTTAGATTTGTGAAGGCACTACTTTTGTATCTGACTCATTTAGTTTTGTGAAGGCACTACTTTGTCTTCCTGTTTGAATTGTGTGGTTTAATGAACTGAACTAATGGCACCTTGCGTTGTCTTTTACCCACTCAAAGATTTGCCAAGAACTTGGAAGAAAGCTCTGGTTTGGGTACAAGCTGAATTGAGTGTAGTTTATGCTTTAATTAATGCACTATATTGTGGCAGTCAACGGTGTATTAATGCTCTTTTTGTGTACCAAGATTAGTAAATCAACACAGTATTAACTTGGCGCACATAATTAATTTGGTGTAACAGAAACGGAGTCATTTCAAACTGGTGTAGGAAGCAAATCGAAGCCATGCACCAAAATTTTCAGGTTATAATCCAACTTAAAATGAAGTCCACCTGGTAACATTTAATCTGCTCAGTTGTTATTTCATTAAAACTTCACTTTTATGTTTTGAAAGAATGTCTTGTTGCTAACAAATCAATCAAGCAAGATTGTGCTACAGGTTTTCCTTAATGCAGGCTTAAGAACACTTACTGGAGTAAAATTGGAATGCGCACGGTTGTGCGAAATCACTTTGCATCTGTGAAAGATGCAACTACAGTATAAGGATATGTAACTCCTTTTCAGATGAACAATCAGTCAGTAATATCATGATGCAGCCTCATCTGCTTCTAATTATGGAACCGAAACATCTAACTTTTAGCCTTTTATAGTTTAGGCCTCCTCTATTTGAATGCTATGTAAGTTGTACGTGTAAATTGTTGGAAGTCAACAATTTGAATTCTTGAATGTAGTTGTAGGCCGCACATACTGTCATCTAATTATTCCCTTCAATTGATCTTGTCCTGTAGGTGTAAATTGTTGTATGCACTTTTATATTGTTATCTAATTATTTCTTTCTTGCAGGTTATACGAACAACTTGTCTCAACCATTTTTCTGAATGCATTTAATTGTTATGTCAGTATCTGTATTTGCCTAGGATACCATTGAACAATTAGTTATCCTATCTCAGGTACTATTCCATTAATCCACTATCTACTCATGTTTCAGTTTGTGGTTTCAGGATCTTACTGGGAAATGCTTTGCATCACACCATTCCCTTAAATCTATTTACTAAACAATTTGTGTTTCAGGTCCTAATGGATGATATTAATGTTGGTTACGAAAGGCTTGCTGAACTGCAGGTATTTTGCTATAAGAAAATCCCTTACTACACAAGCAGAAATTTAAATTCTGTAGTATTGCACTCCAAGCATTTATAGTTCTCTTAACTTATCAGGCTGCGTAATATAATCAGGTAACGAAGGTGAATGGTGTGGAAGTGGAAAACTTGAAGCATCTGTGCAGCCTTGTGGATTTCATTTGGATGATGAGCGGGTGATCATCCTGAAATACCAGAACGCAAGGCTTGCCACGTCCCGGATCCTAAAGCGGCACAGGATACAGACAGCGATGTCGACTAACCTTGTCGATGAACAAGCGACTAACGGTGAGATCGAGGTGCCGTGCTCTAGCTAACACATATTCTTGCTGGCGTAGCTAGGCGGCTTTTTGGGAACAACAGATGTCAGCAAAGTTCATTTTCCTGAGACAGATGTGATAGACCGAAGACTGCCGGATTTGTCCACGCTGGTTGGGGGCGGCTCTGTTTGGCTCTCAGTTTGGCCTTAAGGAGGGTGGTCTCCAGCAAATAGGAACCCGATAGGTCTGGTGCGCAAAAAAAATCTTTTATATTCATTTAGGTTAGTAGTTTGTTAAAGCAATTTAAGTTGTTCTTTTGCCACTATGAAACTATTGGGCTTAAGTTGATTCTACATGTGCCCACATTTATGTTGTACACTTAAGATTGTTTTACATGTGCCCTCAAGTTAATTCCATGGGTTAATAGTTTAATCACTCAAAATTGTTTTACATGTGCGGATGTGCCCACATATATCCAATCTTTTGCTTTCCTTTAGTAACTGTGTAACAATATTTCTGTTTTAGTTGAATATTTGCACACAATGTTTAGAAATACTAATAAGATTCCCGAATTCTACATAGTATGTTTTGTGAGATATCCCTTTGTCCACTTGGGTTGTTAGTGCAACGGAGCCATTCAAGCTGTTGATGTTCGTTCTATACTGTTCATTTCATAATGTCATATTTTCATATACTCGAATGATGAGTGGAGGATTCAACAAAACATTATGTGTTGTTGCATCGTGTTATGATAAAGCAAATTCATTCGAGAGAAAATATTTTTTGAATGCTGCCAATGCCAATCGGGTGACTATTTTTTTTAAATGCCGATTAATTAGGGTGGGCGGCATTTTTTAGCGTGGCCGTCCACCACGATAGATTAGGGTCGACGGCCTTTTTCACGTGGCCGTCCACCCTAAGTTATGGTGGGCTGGCCCCGTGAAACAGAAACGTCGACCTAATCTTATTATGGTTAAACGGCTAAGGAAAGGCCGTCACCCTAGTCTAGAGTGGACAACTGCTTTCTGTCGACCTTAGCGTTATTATGGTGGATAGCCTATATTTGGTTGTAAACCCTAATAGGATGGACAACCAACCCGTCGAATTTAATATTATAATCGACCATTTACTTTGGCGGCTTAAGGTGGGCGACCAAGTGTGGACCCTAGTTATGGTGGGCGGTTTCGGTTCAAGGGTGGGCGGTTTTGGTAGCCGAAATTACTTTTTCTGTGAGTATGCGCAACAGCAACAAGCCAAAGAATAATTCACCAAATCCACGCTGATAGGTGCTAGTACTAGTTCAAAGCCAAAGAGATGTCACACTGACTGATTAATGCAAACCGGCTCGAGACATCACAATAAATCCTCAAAGCAACATCAGCGGAGGCGGAGGGGTTTACCGGTCGGCTCAACGGTCGCTGGAAGGCGGAGGAGTAGTTTCTAGTGGCGGCGCGGCTGCTAGGATTTCCTCCGCTCCACCGCTTCAATCCACCCATGAGTTCTCCCCTATCCGTGACTCACCGAGCCCTCAAATACTAGCCTCCACTTCAGTAGGCGACCCGGATGCCAGGTCGGACGCCTAGTCGCCGCCGCGGCCGCGACGCCAGGATGTCCAAGCAGCCGCCTGGCACTCTTCAGGCGAGGCGTCGGGCCATGGCACCTCCCGCCGGCCACCTAGAAGCCTAGTCAGCGACTAGGCGTTGTCTAGGCGATGCCGTAATAGTGGACCACTGCTCAAATTCTTTGTCCCCTAGATTGATCTCAGTTCCTCTCCCCTTTCTTTCTTTCCTCTCCCCTTTCTTTCTTTCTTGTCATTGTTCTTTTAAAATGAAACTGTTCTTGATCATAGTTAATTGTGAACTGTCAGTGCTAACTGTGATTTAACTATAATTTGTTCACTAAAAAATGAATTTACATGGCAAGAATTAGATGTGTGCACTGTTGCCACTCTGTATTTCAATTTAATTTGTCTTCGGTTCAATCATTTCCACTTAATACATGGTTGAGCGTCAAATGATGAATCTGCCCTGGGGAGAGGGTTTGAAACCATCGTAGTAGTCTCTGGTAGATGGTAGATGTGTACAACCATATAACTGGTAATGGCTTTCCTTAAGATTCATTTTAAAATGGTAATCCTCATACATTCATCTTATATAGCTACCAGTTTCAGAACTGGATGCTTTCCAGTAGTATCATCCTTACATACGTGGTTTGTTTACACATTTAAGATGATTCGACATACATGGGCTACAGAATTTGTGAGCTCTTTTATGTGCAATAACAGGGACACTTGAACAAGAACAGTCCTGAAAATAAACATGGCATTTCTTTGAAAAGGTCTTTCACGTCTCATGGTAATGGTATGACGATTGTAAGACACTGAAACTAAAACATATATACTTTAATTCTGTAGTTAGAGTTTAACGGGAATAGATCTGCTTTAGCTTCTATCGTTGTGCTTTGTGCCAATGAATCCTTTTAGTTTGTTGTGTTCTGTAGATGTTTTAAGATGTGCTTCTTAGTTTTAGCTTTTTTCAGGTCCGTGAATAACTGAATATGGGGATATCTGGAAAACTATTTGCACAACGTTCAGTACATTGCAGGTGCTCGAATTCCTATGATAAGCCCTACAAAATGATGAGATGATCATGTTCAATGACATCGATTGAACCACCCTTTGTTATAATCACCAACATAAGCACATATAGTTTTTACCTTCCTTCATTTTGGATGTAAATTACTGATTACTGGTTGTACATACTGTTGGGCAAATGAAATTATTGAAGTGCAGTACATTTCTCATTTAATCCTATTAAGGCAGGAATAAACATCATTTTAAAAGATATTTTGATCGTTCTGAATTCTGGTGCGGCATTTCCTAGCGAAGTGTAGATGTTCCAAGTTGTCATGTCACTATGTCTGAATTTTTAATATCTGAGTATAGCGAATGTACTTATTTTGTTAGTGTAGACCAGAATCCCTGTATAACCTGGATATTAAAAACATCCTCACGAATTGGATGGCTTCCCTATGACATTAGTCGTTTCTAGGGTTTTTTTTTGGGCCATTGGAAGGTATTTGTCCATCTAATGCCACTCATCCTTATTAGTGTGATGATGTTCCATTTCTTAGCTACTATTATTCCTATCCAAATTTGTTGTGTAAATAGGGATGACAGTATAACGATGAGGTTTACATCTCCAATAGAAATGTTCAGTTGGCCTTTTACTAATGCAAATTGGGTTCCTATTGTTTAGAGCTTTCTTGATGATAGGATAGCCATTCTTTGAAGGGAATAAATTGTGGATGCACCATGAAGAGAAACCAGCATAGATCCTTTCTCATTTCATATATTGACATACAAACTGCCTCTCCAGGAAATACATGTTGTCTTTCCTAACTATAATGATACTACCGAGTTACTCTAGGAACAGAATACGCTAACCAAACGAAGCTTTGAATGTGGGCCAGAAGTAGCGGAGGACCCGACCCAAACCAGAAGTAGCGGAGGACCAGATGTAGCGAAGAACAGGAGAGGAGGCGCCACGGCCGTCTAGCTTAGACCTAGGAATTGGGCCGGGCCTTAGTATTTCTAGACCTGGGAATTGGGCCAGGCCTTAGTATTTCCAATCGCCACAGCTGCGTTCGAGGACAAAATGTGTCCCCAATCTGTATTTCTTCTCTTCATAATCTGTACTAGCCAGAATAAATTTGGTCGCATTTTCAGTTTTTGTATTTTTTTAAAAAATAGATTGGTAGGACCCATCAGCGAATCCATGAACTCGCATTTCGGGAAATCTAGTCGTATTTTTTGTTTTCGTATTTGTTTTAAAAAGGGTGTTGTTAGGACCGTCGGCGAATCTACATTTTTTTTTAAAGAAAATCGCAGCTACGACACGTTGGCAAATCCATGGGTTCCTATAAACCTTCGACGAATCTGTATTTTTTTTAACTGTAGAGGGACATAAAGTAATTTATTTTTTCCGGAGTCCGTTCCGCTAAAAACAACATGAAGGACATAAATGTAAACCGCGGGAGACCTAGCGTAATTTCCATATTTTTTGGTCTATCTTATTAAAAAGCGTCGAAAAGGACCTAGCGATTTCTAATTTTGAGAGAGGACCTATCGTGAGGGGGTGAGGTGGCACCGGCCAATGGCCTCCAAACCTTGACACTGCGTTCAAATCTACCACATTCTATATTTCCGAGATTTAAATCTGCGTTCGTGTCTACAATAATCTGTATTTTTCCACTACAAAATCCCTACTCACGGATAGTCTGGGTCCAAATGTAGCACGATCTGTATTTTCACTCTTCATAATCCTGGTTTATACACACCAAAATCTGTGTTTTCGGTGCTTGGTTAGTTGCCACCCACAGACATACCCTATCCTGTTACACATGACCCACAACCCTAATGATTAGTTGGGCTGGGCTAGGGCAACCGCATTAGGTACAAAATGTGGGAAGTTCTAGAAGCCCATCTGCCAACCAACTAACGGCCCACGACCCATTTAGATCGGACTAGTACGAAGTTCTCCTTAGCGAAGATCAGACCGGTACGAAGTTCTCCTTAGCGAAGATCGGACCAGTACGAAGATTCTTCTCGCCACCGCCCATCACCTCCCCTCTCCCGCCACCTCTCCCGTGCCGTCCTCCCCCAGCTCCACTTCGCCGAATATTCAGACAGGTCCGTTCTTTTCCTGAGCCATTCAAGTGTTAAATGCATGCTCTTTTGTAAATTTAGACACAACTATTGAGTCGACGTTGGAATGCCGGCAGAGCTTTTGGGTTTCGGGGGTTTTGAGGAAGGAGATTCATGGCTTTCCGGGGGACGCCGTCGAGGGCGATTTGGCCTTGTGAGCGGCAATATGCTTCTGAAAACATAGAGGAAAGGAAGCTTAGCATAATTACAAGCTAAAAATGCTCTCGGATGTCGCAAGGGAGCGAACGGTTGTTGCAGAAACATAGAGGGAAGAGATTGGGCTGCTGGAAGTAGAAATGATCCATGGCTGGAATCAATCGCCTGAAGATTAGTCATTTTTCAAGCATCTGAAGGATGGCTCCTCCACCTCTCAGTTTAGAGCAAATTGTCTGCATTGTAACATTTACATCATCTCATCAAATTTCTAGGGAGCACTAGAGAAAATTATCTGTAGAAATGAAATCAAACATGTTTTGATTTATTAATTGCTGGGAGTCAAATCCGATTTTATGAAGAAATTTGAATCGTTTGTGTAGCGACTTACCAGACATTGAAATCTTTGCACTCAAACAAAATTGGCCAAACTATTTTCCAAGAGGTGCTATCATGGTTAGGTTTCACGATATTTTGAAGCGAAAACAGCACCTTTTTAAGGTAATGAGCCTCTCTCAACAGGCAACATTTCTTATTTTGCACCTGAAACATCTCCATTTCAAGGTTGCCATGTTCACGGTTGAGCGATCTAATGAATTTGAAACACAGGCGAACTACGAGAAGAATTTAGCAATTCAACATTAGAGGAGATCTGGTATCAAATCGACTCGGGCATGGATACCATTTCCAAAGGCCTATATGTTGATTGCTATGAGAGGAAGTTAGGTTCTAGAAGGCTAAATGAGTACAACATCAAACTCAAAGTACCAAAGGGGAAGAATATGCCAAAAAAAGGAGATCTCATGTTATTATCAGCAAGAGAATTGGAATCTAGAGACCAAATTATCAAGGACGGCTCATTTTGCACCATCCTAATGGTTATGTCGGCCAACACTGATGATAATTATGAAGCGGATTGTGGTGCAGCAGCATCGATGGATGTCCAATCTCCACAACTACGTTGGAGGACAAAATGGGTCCACAATCTGTATTTCTTCTCCAATACAGATTATGAAGAGAAGAAATACAGATTGTGGACTCATTTACTCATTTCTGACAAATCAGATTCAATTTAACATCGATCTTTAGATGCAAAATGTTGCCTGAAAAATAAAATATGAAAATCAATGAACAACACTCATGGAAAATTTACTATGAGCTCATCATAAATCAGATGTAAACATTTTAATAATTGATTCTGTTCAAATAATGCAATGAAAACTGATGCAGGCTTGCTTTCATGGCAAATGAATATCCATCAAAATGAATTTAATGTTCAATGTCAACTCAATAGTTGTGTCTAAATTTACAAAAGAGCATGCATTTAACACTTGAATGGCTCAGGAAAAGAACAGACCTGTCTGAAGATTCGACGAGGTGGAGTTGGGGGAGGACGGCACGGGAGAGGTGGCGGGAAAGGGGAAGTGGTGGGCGGCGAGAAGAATCTTCGTACTGGTCCGATCTTCGCTAAGGAGAACTTCGTACTGGTCTGATCTTCGCTAAGGAGAACTTCGTACTAGTCCAATCTAAATGGGCTGTGGGCCGTTGGTTTGTTGGCAGATGGGCTTCTAGAACTTCCCACATTTTGTACCTAATGCGGTTGCCCTAGCCCAGCCCAACTAACCATTAGGGTTGTGGGTCATGTGTAACCGGATAGGGTATGTCGGTAGGTGGCAACTAACCACGCACCGAAAACACAGATTTTGGTATGTATGAACCCGGATTATGAAGAGTGAAAATACAGATCGTGCTACATTTGAACCCAGACTATCCGTGAATAGAGATTTTGTAGTGGAAAATATAGATTATTGTAGACACGAACACATATTTTAATCTTGAAAATATAGAATGTGGTAAGATTTGAACGCGGTGTCAAGGTTTTGGGGCCATTGGCTGGTGCCACCTCAGCCCCCTCGCGTATAGGTCCTCTGAAAAATTAGAAATCGCGTTTAGGTCCTTTCGACAGTTTTTAATAAGATAGACCTGAAAAATATGGAAATTACGTTTAGGTCTCTCCGCGGTTTACATTTAGGTCCTTCATGTTGTTTTTAGCGGAACGAACCCCGAAAAAAAATAAATTACTTTATGTCCCTCTACAGTTAAAAAAAATACAGATTCGTCGAAGGTTTATAGCAACCATGGATTCGCCAACGGGTCGTGGTGAAACTCCACCGGAACCATTCCTACAATTCCGCGAGGGTTAAGCGATCATCCTCCAGTGCCGTGGTGAAACTCCATTGGAACCATGTATGTCTTTCAGATTGGAAACTGACTTATCTTTCAAATAGGAAAGAAACTTCTGTCCTGGTCCCTTGTGTCCACTGTTTTGCTAATGGTCGCCTATTAAGTGCGTACCACAAACCATGTATGCAAACGACCACCTCTCAATCATACACTGAATCATGTGGAAGCTCGGCCAGCTCGGCCTTCACTAAAAGGTTGATTTATATAAGTAATTTGTCCATGATATGCACATTTTCAAAGATTTTGCTGCCTTCAATAAAAGTATGGTTTGATTTTGACAACAGAATAACTTCCCCTCAAAAGAAGAAAAGAAAAATGGACTTTACTCTGAGTTTCCAAGATGCTTGTATACGGTCTACTGATACCTACATCCTTGAGGCCCTCATAGCTTCAAAGAAGCAAGCGGGTATGAATAATTGGAATGCTCTTGATACGAATGTGGTCCAACAAATTGTTGCCATGATGAACTATGAAAACCATAGTAAGGGTATGGAAAATATACGAAAATGGATTGAATTGTACATGAAATGGTGCAAACTGTTGTCAGAAATGTTAACGGTGAGCACTACAATCCTCAAAATTGCATTACATGTGCCTTTCACCCTTGGTTTCCTTTAATTCCATCTGACCATCTTTTTTGTTTGAAGAAACAAGATATTACATCTATAGATATGCGATATAAGGAATTACTAGTACAACTGATTGATTGTGTCCCTGAATCTCCTGAGGCAACATTGCAGATTTCTTCTGTTCCTAACAAAGAGTCAATTTTGGAACAGCAGCACACAAGGCTGAAAGAGAAATGCAATTATAGTTTGGTGAAGACTAAGAGAAGATTGCTGAAGGATACCTCAAATAACTCTTGTAAGTCTCATAAAACGATATCAGATGGAGGAAACAGTATGACTTTCCATTCGACTGAAATAAATGTCTATTCACATCCTGGGCATTATCATATAACTAAGAATTTGCATTACTTTCCTCTAGATGATTCAACGGATTCGACAGATTCAACTAGTTGGGTTGATAGCTTTTTGAGCTCATCTTTAAATGCTGATGAAAAGCTTGCCGCTGTACTTTATTTGCAAAAAGAACAAAATAGAAAAATTCTTGACATATATAAAAAAATGATAGGTTCAGATGTGGCACATGGGTATCTCAAAAGTCTTTTGAAATGAAGCCGGTATAACCAGTGCCTCTGATGTTCTTGCCCTGTTAAAAGACCACTACCCCGACCTTGACATGTCAGTCATCAACAAAGGTTTTAAAAGAGACAAATTCAAGGCTCGAGAACTTGTAGAAATCGCCATGTACTTTGTAACAAAGTTCCTACTTTGTAGTTAAGCACGAATTAAGTTTCATCATGTTTATTGCCATGTTCTCTCATGCTAAACGTCAAGTTTTATGTTGCTCAATTCCAAGTTTAAGCTGTTCACTCAAGTTTCAGAATGTTATATGCCATGTTTAATCACGTTGTATGACAAGTTTCATAATGATCACATGCCATGTTTTAAAAGCTCTCGGATGTCGCAAGGGAGCTTCTCCAGCCCTTCCGCCCTTAAAGGGCCAATGTCGCAGCAGGAGTTTTGCGCTAGCAGGCTGTGCCCTATGTGCGGTGACCAGATTTTGGAGCTGACGTCGCACACGAGAGAATAACCCTGGTAGAATTTTCGTCAAGTGCAAGAAGAATGAAAGGAATGTAAGTAGAATTGTTTGTTTTTTATTTTATTTAGGGTTTGTGCCTCAATTCATTTGATTTTCCTTGCTTAGATCCCGAGAAGATGTAAATTCTTCATGTGGAAGGACCAATATCAAAAGTTCATTAACTCGGGTAAACAAGGGGATGGCACTGGCACTAGCACTGGCACTGATGGATTGATCAAAGAAAGCAGGATGGCCAAACTTGAGCTTACTGTTGACAGGAACATGGTGAAGATTTTAGTGGTGACCAATATAATAATTCTGTGCATTATTTTTCAGTTAAATTTTGTGCCTTCAGTTGTCCTACTAGTTGCGGTGCTTCTTTTTTTTGTTGGCAGTTAGTTAAGCTTTTATGCACTTGTTACCTTAAGCTTACCTTTTGCTACATCCCAATACATATGCCTTCAAGTCGGTCATATAGGGACCACGGGTAAGTCTTGCGAGTACCTTCTGTACTCATACTTCTACTTTGTTGTTTTCAGGTGAGGACATCGACGGATGTGAGTTTTGTCTGTATTGCCTCTCGGTGTTCGGGCAGGGCACCGAATAGGGGCTAAGCTCGACGTTGTAAACGCCTGGAAGTGTTCACGGGCAGGACACTTCCGGAGATGTCATACTTTTGGTGTAATTTGATGGTTGTACGTTCATTTTGTTGTATAGTTAGCCTTCTAGACTATGTCATAGCTATGCTTGAATACTTGAACTACTTCTGTTGTGGATTCATGGTTGTGTTGCGATGCTCATCACATGTCTAGTATGTTGCTTCTGCTCATGATGATCCCTTTTGCTATATTGTGGTTGTGTCATGTTGGATCTTGTATGTATTGTGCTTCATGTCATATCTCTATCCAGTTGCTTCTATTCTTGTTGCTCTATGTGCTGCAATGTTGCCGCTAAAATTTCAAATTTTATCTTGTTGTCAAGTCATGTTTTTTTATGCTTCTAGTATGCTAGATGAGTTGGTTTTAGTTGTGTGGTTGTTTGGTTTCATCTTTGTGCTTTAGTGTTGTTTGTTATGCTTCCGCGTTGCGTGTCTGGTCGTAGAGGTTTGAGTTCGTTGCCCCCTTTATGCGAATTGAATTAATATAGCAGTGGAAACCGGTATCTTGGGCGATCTGGCGAGCTTAGTCGCATCTGGGGGAATACGGGATTGTTGTCGAGTTATTCGAATGGGATCGTTTGTCATGTTTTAATTCAAATTTTTAACCAAGTCTAAGAACCTATCCCTTCCATGTGGAGTCTAACTCTTGTCGTCGACCTTGGTTGTGACAGAATGAGACCCATGAGTGCGGGGAGGTGATGAGGCTGCGGGACGATCGCAGCCCCACAATGGCGATCCGCCTCCTCCTCCCAACCTCTTGGATGTGTTGCTGAGGCCTTAGCAGAATCAGCAGGCAACCAACCGAATCCTTGAGATGCTTATTCAGAATCAGGCTCCTCGAGGTGGCCACGAAGGGCGAGACCGACCCAATGGTTATCTGGATTTCTTGCATACCTGACCCACCTTCTCTCGCACCAGCCACCGGAGGAGACGATTGGTTGCGCACTATTGAGCGAAGTTTGCCCTCATTATTGTGAAGACCATGAGAAGGCTCTATTGTTGCTCAACAACCCGAGGCCTACTGGTGCTTGGTGGGCCAACTTCCTTGTCATGCTGACCCTCTAGGTCACCAGTGTCATGGGCGAGTTCCGTGAGGCCTTTCGGGCATATCGTATCCCGAAGGGGCTTATGGACATCAAGAGGCAGGTGTTCCTCTCCCTTAAGCAGTTGAACAAGTCCGTGATGGACTATTCTCGCGAGTTCAACTATCTTGCTCAGTATGCACCGGAAGAGGTGAACATTGACCAGAAAAAGCAAGATCGCTTCATGAATGGGCTGTCAGCCAAGATGCAAGACAAGCTCTCAGTGTGCGACTTCCCTGATTTTAATGCTTTGGTGAGTCGGATGATCACGGTGGAGCACAAGATGAAGAACAACCAGGAAGAAAAGAAGCAGAAGCGAGTGGGACAGTTTTGGTGGTGGCGATTCCACAGTGCTCGGCCGTCCTCCCCTTCCACGCCTGCACTGCTCCTGCACCTCCCCTATTGGTTGGGATGGCCCGGCCTCCTATTGTTGCTCCCTAGCCCCCACCGCCATAGCCGGGAGTGAGAGTGAGGCGGGTCAGTCGAGCCCATGCTACAATTGTGGGCACGGAACATTTCATCGAGGATTGTCCTTTTCCAAGGCGGGACAGCAACTTTAATGCTCCAAGGCCTCAAGGCGCTACCGTACCGCCTCCACGTCCCAATGGAAAGGCACCTCAAGTGCCAAAGCATAGCCATGACATAGTCTAGAAGGCTAATTATACAACAAAATGAACGTACAACCATCAAATTATACCAAAAGTATGACATCTCTAGAAGTGTCCTACCCGTGAACACTTCCGGGCGTTTACAACGTCGAGCTTAGCCTGATTAGGTGCCCCGCCTGAACACAGGAAACTGTCACAGACTTGAGAACTCACATCCGTCGATGTCCTCACTTTGAAAACCAAAGCGAAGCATGAGTCTGAAAGGTACTGCATAATACCAAGTGGTCCCTATATGACCGACTTGAAGGCAAATGCATTGAGATGTAGCAATGAGTAAGCTTAAGGTAACAAGTGCATAAAAGATTAACTTTGTTGCATAATCACATTCAACTACTAAAGTTTCAAGTTTTATAGCATTTATGGACAGCACCTATTACCAGAGTGAAATCTAAAATTAAACATTAAAGAGAGCAAGTAATATCATGAACAAGTATCAACATCAAGTATACTAACTAGTTCCAAGTTTAAGTTGTTACTACATTGAAATGTCGGATGATACAAGCGTGCTCATATCCGAGAGCGCGGCAATTCGAATCGTTTACTCACCCTGCAGGGGATCATCAATCGCACGACATATGTCCTACAAGGAACCTAATATCAACCCTCCTCCCATCCATACATACCCGTTGAACCATCCTCATGCGGTCCGAGCACTTAGCACCTCCCTCGAGCGGTCCAAGCCCCGCTTAGCCATTGAGAGCCGGTCTAAGTCTCGCCCTCAACCACGTCCAACCGCATGAGGGCATGACCCATCGAGCAGTATGCCATAAAAGGGTGGCTTACCGTACCATTATATCAGACATGAGATCAACAAGGTGTGCTCGATCAACATGGCAAACAACGGATCGGTTCTTAACTGACACAGGCGAGACTACAACATTTGAGTCTCGCCCAGTCTCAAGTTTACATTACAGAACATAAACATATCCATTGCAACCCAATAGTGTGAAGTAATTAATCTCAAGTGATTGCGCCATCCACCACTTGGCCCATACCCGACATCTAAGCAAACTAAACATGGACACAATATAATTACCTATATACTAGCTTCAAGGAAGGTGTTCGACAATTATCAATGAGTGTATATGCAGCAATTAGGTTGTAATACCATTCCCACATTTCAATTCCTAATGCATAATCTAACCATCCAATAAACATTTCCTTCACAAAAATACAATTATAAATAAGGTTGAATATGCTTAGGTGCTTGCCTTGAGCTTCTGCTGGATTCTCAATAATAGTCGGCTCTCAGGACCCCTCCGTCCACAGTAGCGTCACCCTCACGTGTTCGTTCTCTACACGATCACAATGCATGTGAAATGAGATGCATGCAATGCATATGAAATGAAATACTAAATGCACCCCCTCATGACAGTTCCAAAAGTGCAAACACTAAGAATATGAATTGAAAGCCCTCAACTAAACTTTAAACTTCAGCCCCAAAGTCTAAAATTTCAGCAAAACCGGTTTCAGGACAGACAGAGATACAAATGACCGTAACTTTCTAACCACTTAGCCAGATTGAGCAAACTCGGATTCGAAACGACCACAAGACATAGACCTACAACTTAGCTTTGGCCAATCATCGAGAATCGCGAGAGAACTCCCGTTCGGCCGAGAACGAAGAGCGATTTGATGCCCAAAATTTTGAGTTTGAGCAGCATGCACCAATTTCATCATAAAAATGCTATACTTAACTGAAATTGAGTAAAGGATAACATTTTACAATCTACGAAATCTCCTACAACTTCTCGAGCAAATTTAAATTCTAAGTCGGCCCGAAATAATTTTAATTCAGCTCAAGTTCAGCTCCACATTTTCGACATTGCGAGCAAGCATGCACTAAAATCGTCATAACTTTCAAGCTGGATTAACGAATCGAGTGATTCCGGTTGGAAATGAAAGATAATTCCATTACCCACAACTTTCTCTGAGACTGACCTAGCAGAAATACCCTTAACTTGCTCAAATCAACCGAAACAGCAGAATCGAAATCTGCTCGAAAATCGAGTTGTGCTCCAAACCCTAGAGTTGTTGTTTCAAGCACCTAAATCTCAAATCTCTACTCTCTAAAGCCCCCAAATTCACCATTGCTGCCCACAAAACCAAGAAACACTCAACCCTAAAACAAGGAATCCTTACCTCAAAATCTCACATGGGAACAAAGAGAAGAGAGGAGGGCTGCTTTGTTGGAGAGGTCTTTGGAGGAGGTGCCACCCCACCGAGGGAGAGAGGCTGAGAGCCACGACACAGGGAGGGTGGAGAGGGGCGACCAGGGAAGAAGATGGAATGGCACTTGGGAGGCTGGCTTGGGAGGAGAACTAGAGGAAAAAGAAGGGCTGCACGGTTTGGGGCTAGAGAAAAGTGTGGCTCGGCCAGGATAGGGCTGGAATGAGGGAGATGTGGCTCAGCCAGGGGGAGGAGGAGAGTTGGCTTCGGCTGCTTGGGGGAAGGACTCAGGAAAAATAATGTTGTTTTGATTTGTCATGGCCCCAAATTCGAATTCGACTCCTGCGGCTAGCATTAGCGCCAACCAGGTTTTTGACCACATTTGAGATCCACTGCTAACTTCAGAACCTATCCCAAATTTGCCACTTAAGAATTTCCAACTTAGCAAAAATTTAAGAGTTAGAAATTTCAATGTGCAAATATGGTTTTCATTAAAGTTCAAAGCCTTGTAACTTGAGAACTATAAGGATCTAGAATGTGCGAGTTAGCTAATCGCAAACTAGAAACTTTCTCTATAACGTTGTGGGGTTTAAACCAAAATCCAAATGCCAAATACTAATTTAAATCATATCATCAAAACTAAATCCATGTGCTGAAATTCTGAAAACTTAGTCAATTGCTTACAAGTGGGGTCATGTGAGCAATGCAAAGGAAATTGAGGGGGAGGGGGGTAGCAAAGCAAATGCAGCGCCTCTTCATTCTGATTTCTCCTCCCCAGGCAAGCCTCCACAACCCTTCCTCCAGTCCCAAACCGTACAACCCTTTTTTTTCATGGAGTTCTCCTCCCCAAGCCTCCCTGCAGCTCCTCCCTGGTGCCGCCCTCCCTCCTGCAGCACCTCACCAAACCGCCCCCCTTCTCTTCCTCTTCCACTCCTTGGAGGTAAGGCTCCCTTGGTTTAGGGTTGAGTGTTTCCTGGTTTTGGGGGCAGCCATGGTGAATTTGAGGGTTTGGTGGGTAGAGATTTGGGATTTGGGTGGGAAACATCAACTCTAGGGTTTGGAGCACAATCCTGATTTGTGAGCAGATTTCGTAGCTGTTGTTTCGGGTTGATTTGAGCAAGTTAAGGGCATCTCCTGCTAGGCTAGCTGTAGATAAAGTTGTGGGTAATAGAATTATCTTTCATTTCCAACTGGAATCACTCGATTTCGTTAATCCAGCTGAAAGTTATGATGATTTTAGTGCATGCTGCTCTGGAATGCTGAAAATGTGGAGCTGAAACTTAAACTGCGGTTTAAAATTAGTTAGAGGTCGAATTAGAATTTAATTTTGCCTGAGAAGTTGTAGAAAATTTCGTGTAGATTGTAAAAATGTTATCCTTTACTCAATTCCATTAAGTATAGCAATTTTATGATGAAAATGGTGCATCTTGTTCGAAACTCGAAAATTTTGAACTCGAAATTGCTCTCTGTTCCTTGAGGCTGGGAGTTCTCTAGATGATTCGGTGGATGATTGGCCAAAGCTAAGTTGTAGGTCTATGTCTTGTGGTCGTTTCAAATATGAGTTTGCTCAATTTAGCTAAGTGGTTAGAAAGTTATGGCCATTTGTATCGATGTTTGTCCTGAAACCGGTTTTGCTGAAATTTGGACTTTTGAAATGAAGTTCGAGTTTAGTTGAGGACTTTAAATCTTTATGCTTAATGTTTACATTTTTGGGCTGTCATGGGGATGCATTTAGTATTTTCATTTCATATGTATTGCATGCATCTCATTTCATATGTATTGTGATCGTGTAGAGAACGAACACGTGGAGGTGGTGTGGCCATGGGAGGAGTGCAGGAGAGCCGTTTGTTACTGAGAATCCTGCAGAAACCCAAGGCAAGCACCTAAGCATATTCAACCTTATTTATAATTGTATTTTTGTGAATGAAATGCTTAATGGATGGTTAGGTTATGTATTAGGAATTGAAATGTGGAAATGGTATTAGAACATAATTGCTGCACATACACTCATTGCCAATTGTCGAACACCTCCCTTGGAGCTAGTATATGGGTAATTATATTGTGTCAATGCTTATTTTGCTTAGATGTCGGATATGGGCCAAGTGGTGGATGGCTCCATCACTTGAGATTAATTACTTCACACTATTGGGTTGCAATGGATATGGCTATGTTAGAAATGTAAACTTGAGACCGGCGAGAGGGTTGGATCATTTGGGTGTGGAGACTCAAATGTTGTAGTCTCTTTTATTTGTGTCGATTAAGGACGGATCCGTTGTTTGCCATGTTGATCGAGCACACCTTGTTAATCGCATGCCTAATATAATGGTACAGTAAGCCACCTTTTATATCTTGCTCGATAGGTCATGCCCTCATCACGGTTGGGAATGGTTGAGGGCAAGACTTAGCCGCTCTCGAGGGCTAAGTGGGGCTTGGGCTGCTCGAGGGAGGTGCTAAGTGCTCAGACCGCATGAGGATGGTTCAACGAGTATGTATGGATGGGAGGAGGGTTCACATGAGGTTCCTTGTGGCACATGTCGTGCGATTGATGATCCCCTGCAGGGTGAATAAGCGATTCGAATTGCCACGCTCTCGGATATGAGCACGCTTGTATCATCCGATATTTCAGCGTAGTAACAACTTAAACTTGAAATTAGTTGGTATACTTGATGTTGATACATGTTCATGTTATTACTTGCTCTCTTTAATGTTTAATTTCAGATTTCACTCTAGTAGTAGGTGCTATCCATAAATGCTATAAAACTTGAAAATTTAGTAGTTGAATGTGATTATGCAACAAAGTTAATCTTTTATGCACTTGTTACCTTAAGCTTACTCCTTACTACATCCCAAATGCATATTCTTTTGAGTCGGTCATATATGGACCACGGATAAGTCTTGCGAGTACCTTCTGTACTCATGCTTCTGCTTTGTGGTTTTCAGGTGAGGATATCGATGGATGTGAGTTCTGTCCGTTTTGCTTCTCGGTGGTCGGGCGGGACACCGAATAGGGGCTAAGCTCGACGTTGCAAATGCCTGGAAGTGTTCAGGGGCAGGACACTTCCAGAGATGTCTTACTTTTGGTTTAATGATGGTTGTGCGTTCATTTTGTTGTATAGCTAGCCTTCTAATCTATGTTATAGTTATGTTTAATTACTTGACTGTTTCCATGTTGAACCTTGTTGTATGACCATGCTCTCACATGTCAAGTGTTGCGTCTACTCTTGATGATCCTTTTGCTATATGGTAGTTGTGTCATGTTGGATCTTGTATGTATTGTGCTTCATGTCATATATCTATTGTGTTGCTTCTATTCTTGTTGCTCTAGATGCTGTAATGTTGCCGTTGAAATTTTGAATTTTTTTTTATCTTGATGTCAAGTCAAGTTTTATATGCTTCTAGTATGCTAGATGAGTTGTTTTAGTTGTGTGGTTGTCTAGTTTATCTTTGTGCTTGAGTTAGTGTTGTTTGTTGTGCTTAGTGTTTGCGTGTGCAGTAAGTAAAGTTTTGGGTTCGTTGCCCCTTTATGCTAATTAAATTGATATGGCAATGGAAACCGGTATCTTGTGGCGATCCTGGCGGTTCGTCGCATACCGGAGAATCTGGGATTGTTGTCGAGTTATTGAATGGGATCGTTGTTGTCCTAATTTGGCTTGGGTGTTAGCCTTGTGAGTACCATCGGTGATCCGTTGCTAGCCTCCAAATCCGATAAGGGCGACCGGACATTCAAATAACCCGAGGACGGTCTGGGCGGCTCCTCACACTACATCACTAATGACTAATCCATACAAGCAGTTCAACACTACTCAGTCAGCACTTCAGCATAGATTACACAGCCGGTCAGCCACTATGCAACAACAACAAGCTAGAGAATAATGCCCCAAATCCACGCTGACAAATGCTAGTACTAGTTCAAAGCCAAAGAGATGTCACCCTGGCTGACTAATGCAAACCAGCTCGAGACATCACAATAATTCCTCAAAGCAACAACAGCAGAGGCGGAGGGGTTTACCAGTCGGCTCGACAGTCGCCGATCGCTGGAAGATGGAATAGTTGCTAGCGGCGACGTGGCTGCTAGGTTTCCTCTGCTCCACCGCTTCAATCCACCCATGAGTTCTCCCCTACCCGTGACTCACTAAGCCCTCAAATACTAGCCTCCACTTCAGTCGGCCGTCCGGACGCCTGGTCGGACGCCTAGTCGCCGCCGCCGCCGCGACGCCAGGATGTCCAGGTAGCCGCCTGGCACTCTTCAGGCAAGGCACTGGGCCATGGCACCTCCCGCCGGCCACCTAGACGGCCACTAGATCTAGGCGACGCCGTAATAACCGTGTGGACCACTGCTCAAATTCTTTGTCCCCTAGATTGACCTCAGTTCCTCTCCCCTTTCTTTCTTTCTTTCTTTCTTGTCATTGTTCTTTTAAAATGAAACTGTTATTGATCATAGTTAATTCTGAACTATCAGTGCTAACTGTGATTTAACTATAATTTGTTCACTAAAAAATGAATTTACATGGCAAGAATTAGATGTGTGCACTGTTGCCATTCTGTATTTCAATTTAATTTGTCTTCGGTTCAATCATTTCCACTTACTACATGGTTGAGCGTCAAATGATGAATCTGCCCTGGGGAGAGGGTTTGAAACCATCGTAGTAGTCTCGGGTAGATGTGTACAACCATATAACTGGTAATGGCTTTCCTTAAGATTCATTTTAAAATGGTAATCCTCATACATTCATCTTATACAGCTACCAGTTTCAGAACTGGATGGTGGATGCTTTCCAGTAGTATCATCCTTACATACGTGGTTTGTTTACACATTTAAGATGATTCTACGTACATGGGCTACAAAATTTGTGAGCTCTTTTATGTGCAATGACAGGGACACTTGAACAAGAACAGTCCTGAAAACAAACATGGCATTTCTTTGAAAAGGTATTTCACGTCTCATTGTAATGGTATGACGATTGTAAGACACTGAAACTAAAACATATTACTTTAATTCTGTAGTTAGAATTTAACGGAAATATATCTGCTTTAGCTTGTATCGTTGTGCTTTGTGCCAATGAATCCTTTTAGTTTGTTGTGTTCTGTAGATGTTTTAAGATGTGCATCTTAGTTTTAGCTTTTTTCAGGTCCGTGAATAACTGAATATGGGGATATCTGGAAAGCTATTTGCACAGCGTTCAGTATATTGCAAGTGCTCGAATTCCGATGAAAAACCCTACAAAATGATGAGATGATCATGTCCAATGACATCTAGATTGAACCACCCCTTTGTTATAATCACCAACATAATTAAGCACATATAGTTTTTACCTTCCTTCATTTTGGATGTAAATTACTGATTACTGGTTGTACATACTGTTGGGCATCTGAAATTAGTGTATCAGACTCCTGTTCATGAAATTATTCAAGTGTAGTAAATTTCTCATTTAGGCTCTGTTTGGGAGAGCTCCAGCTCCTAGCTCCAACTCAGATCTGAAACTTATAGGTTAAAATAAAATGAATTAAGTTTATATTTTTAGTCTAAAATGTAAACAAGATGATTTACCTAAACACTCTTAACGTACCCATAGCTCCAGCTCCATAAATTTCTGGAGCTAGAAATACCCTGCTTCACCAACTCCACAGATTTTGGTGGAGTTGGAGCTGTCCCAAACACCCCCTTAATCCTATTAAGGCAGGAATAAACATCATTTTAAAAGATAGTTTGATCGTTCTGAATTCTGGTGCGGCATTTCCTAGCGAAGTGTAGATGTTCCAAGTTGTCATGTCACTATGTCTGAATTTTTAATATCTGAGTATAGTGAGTGTACTTATTTTGTTTGTGTAGACCAGAATCCCTGTATAACCTTGGATATTAAAAACATCCTCACGAATTGGATGGCTTCCCTATGACATAGTCGTTTCTAGGGTTTTTTTTTTTTTGGCCATTGGAAGGTATTTGTCAATCTAATGCCACTCATCCTTATTAGTGTGATGATGTTCCATTTCTTAGCTACTATTATTCCTATCCAAATTTGTGTAAATAGGGATGACAGTATAACGATGAGGTTTACATCTCCAATAGAAATGTTTAGATGGCCTTTTACTTATGCAAATTGGGTTCCTATTGTTTAGAGCTTTCTTGATGATAGAATAGCCATTCTTTGAAGGGAATAAATTGTGGACGCACCAAGAAGAGAAACCAGCATAGATCCTTCTTTCTCATTTCATATATTGACATACAAACTGCATATCCAGGAAATACATGTTGTCTTTCCTAACTATAATGATACTTCCAGGAAAGGGGATGACAAAACTAGAATTGTATTGGCAACCTGTTTAGCACTGCCAACTGGAATTTCTGTAGCTCTGTAAAAGGGGGAAAGAAGAAAAGAAGTCAGGGAGAAGGGGAGATGACATCAAGAACCAAAGACAAGATGTAGGTTCCACATTAACTCAAAAGCTCAATCGAGCTGATGTGTTATGCATGAAAATTGGTTAATTTATGATGGACAATCACCTCTGCATTTCTTGGCCTCTTGGGTTTGTGTTATTCTTATTTGAGTTTTTGGCTGATGTAGTTGCAGGTTAGGCAACAATAGTGACAGAATATCTCACAGAGGAACTATAACCATGATGAGCTCATGTTCCCTGGCAGCAAGGTCAGGCTATATGATTCATCTATCTGTATATAATACATCCCAGATCAGTTCCAGAATTTGCTAATACTTGATCAGCTCTATATATGGCAACAACTAAAAATAGTTCTATCCATATAAGTAGTAGAGCATGTTATTGGTTCATGGCAGCAAGCACAATTTGGTTCAATTTGCCATGGAATTTTGGTTGTTCTCATGTTTGTTGTAGAGGACAGGCTTATGCATATGTGATATGAGGTTATGAGAATTGCTAAATTTGTGCAACTAAATAAAAGAAGATATGATTTGTTTGAAAGTTCATTTCCAATGGTTTGCCCTGTTAATACTTATTTAGTTTTAGGAGTGTCATTATGTCATAAGTTTGAAGTTAATTTCCTTCTTGATAAGGTACATATATTCCTTTGCCTGATGGTTAACAATAAAATGTTCAAAGCGATAATCAAAAGTAAAAGTCAGCATGTGAATAATTCTTCTTGCGCCTTCTTTGATTTTCTAGATATAGTCAGCACCTATACACATGAATCAAATAGTTTATTCAAAAGAAGTTTCTGGGTTAGCATAGTCCATATATTTGAAACACAAAGTATTTGAAAACAAAAGAATTTTAGATCCTCTGTTCATAGTAAAACTTTAATATTGTTGGGTGTACTTTAGCTATTATGCAATCCACCACGATCAAGGTCCTTGTGCATGGCTGTGGTTTGCAGTTTTTTGAAGTTACATATCCTAACTCTTTGCAGCCTTCATGGTATTTCATACCATCTGGCCTTCATATTTTAATACTTATTTTCTTTCGCAGGCTGCCAAGTCCTTGCGAGAGGATGCTTACGTAAAAGTTTTGCCGATTTTAGCAGTGGGTCGACATGTTTCGACTTTGGAGATGTTAAGCAAGATCACATTCCATCTATCCATGCTAGCTTGATGTTTGACAGCAAGCAAGTCATCTGGGTAAATATGGGATAATCCCATACTGTATTTTTTTTCTGTGTGGTCATTTGTTTAGTTGGTCTAATCAAAGGAACTTTCTTTCATCACTACAGGACTTATTTTGAAATATGAGGTGATGTGGATATGGTTGTGATATTGAACAATGGAGAGCGACAATTTTAGCAGAACAGTAAGTCACCCGATTCATCGATTCATCTCTCTCTCTCTCTCTCTCTCTCTCTCTCTCTCTCTCTCTCTCTCTCTTAAAGAACATGCATATGCAGGCCAATCATTTCATCTCAAATTTCGTATCGTTTCTATGTTCCCAAATGAACAAAAGGGTGTTAGTTGTGATCTTAGCTAACTGTCAGATCCGGATTTTTTGGGCTAGTCCCACCTTAAGCAAGCGCTTTGATCGGGAGTTCAACAGAAAAGTTGGTTTGGTCCCGTTAGCTGGCGCAACATTAAAAGGGAGGAGCTGGCACTCGTTCAAAGAGAGAAAAATTTACGAGTCTGCTTACTCCCGAAATACACCCATCCGATCTGGGTTTTCAAGAGCAAAGCTAGCGAAGATCTTCACCATCACCGAGAAAGATCTCGGTGCCCTCCGTTCTTCTTCATCGCGCATCGGTGATCTTCAGCCCTTCGCACTTCTTCCTCACCGACACTCGCCTACACCGACAGATGGCCACATCTTCCTCACCGGGTTAGTGATTCATCTAAAGTTTTATTTCCGCATTATGTTCGGTGATCATGCTTAGGCTAGCTGTTGATTCATGTTTTATTAAGCCTAAGCAAACATTTGGTATCGGAGCATCCTAGCCTTAGTTTGATCCCTTCTAAGGCCAGGTTTGGTCTCTGTTAGTGTCGGCTTGGCCTTGTGTTCATCTGCTTAAAGTCCGTTTTTTGGTTGATTTGGCTCGGGTAGCATAGAGAAGGAGGGGAAAAGACCCAAATCCGGAACCCTAGTTCTATTTTATCCCCAAATCCCAAACAATCAAGCAAACCCTAGATCTAAAGAGGGGTTTTCCGGGGGATTAACTGTTCCGCCGTCGTCGCCGACGCCGGTGCCGTTGTCGCCGACGCCGGTGCCGTTGTCGCTGTCGGCCTCGACGTGCGCGCCGCCTCTCCACGCTCGGCGTCGACTCCCGCGGGCCTAAGCTCGCCCGCGGCTGCGTCGGCTTGTCTTCCCGCTTCGCCGGAGCCGCGCGCGGCCTCAGCTCCGCCGTGCGCGCGCGCCCTCACCGCCGCTTGTCCTCCCGCGCGCTCGGTCGCCAGGTCGCCGCTGCGCGTTGTTTTCGGGGCGACGGACTAATGAGTTAGGATTTTCCGCCCGGCACGTGAGTTTTGTTCCGTCTCGGGCCATCTGGGCCGTTGATCTTGATCGGGCGGTCGGGTTTTCTTTACGCGTGGCTGACGCGTCGCGTCGCGCGCGGGCCGCCGTGTTTGCGTCCTTGCAGGCCAAGCACAAGTTGCTGGGCCGTTCTGAACGATTGATGGGCCGGGTAAGTTGCTGTCGGCCGTCAGCGCGGCAATGTAGATTCCACATTTAGTGCTTCGTGATGTATGTGCAACACCTTTATGCTTGTTTGACCTTACCATTACTTAACAGACACGAAAAAATAGAATTAAAAAAAAACATCAGGAACATATTATCAAAGTATGTATACATGTTGAGATTACCAAAAGGAAAAGGAAAAGTAAACCTAAAATAGACATGCATTTAAAACAAAAAGCATTGTTCTTCCATGGATCCAGAACACGTCTCCATTGCATATATCAACTTTATTTCAAAAATGCACCCTCATTAAATAGTTGCAGTAAGAACAGTGCAAAAGAAAAAAAATTACCTACTTCTTAACATGACGATTAGCACTCTTTGTCTCTTACATCACTATATATGCCAAATTTGCCAACATAACTGGAAGAACTTGCGTGTGCAGTAGAATAGATTTGCCTCATGGAACAACAATTTGGCTACAAACAGTGGCGGAGCCAGGGGGCGTGATGGGGCCTCCCCCCCCTCCTCGGCCCATGAAGCATATTATGTATATATACTGATATACAGTTACAAGGCCATATGTTTAGTCACAAACAGTTCGTACGTTTTGCTAATTATTGATTGATTAATTATTAGTTTAGTTACCAACAACGAGTTGTTCGAGATCATGTGATTGTGAATTTGTAATTGGTCTCTGAATTGCTAGGGCGTCCAATTTTTTCGGACATTTTTGTCTTTGATCTGATACTATTCGTCTAATCCTCGAGCGGAGAAGTCTCGTATGTTAAGTGCTAACAATAAGCATCGGTGTGACGGTGGGAGACACCGCTTCACCTTTGCTCATCTGCGCCGCCACTACCATACCACGACAAGGTATTATTAATTATTATATGTTTTCGTTGTACTAATCTATAATAGGTATTAGTTAATCTATTAATTATCAATGATCGGGCATCAAGCTACATCGATTTAATGTCTATAATTTTGATTTTTAGATGAAGAGATATTTTCTGACATTTTCTAAAAATGAGGACTCACAAATATCAACTATCGCCTCTTGTAAAATAATAAGTGGTACGTTCCCTAAATCTTTGCAAGTTATTGTGTGTTACATATTGTACTTACTATATATTAAACTTTGAAATATCAATCACTAGTAGAGGTTCAACATTCTTAGACTCCTTCCTTTAGAAATTTCTGGCTCCGCCACTGCCTACAAAGTAGATTTGTCAATTTCTTTGCTTCCAACTTTCATAAAAGAAACATTCTTATATACTAACAGACACGAAAAAATAGAATTTAAAAAAACATCAGGAACATATTATCAAAGTATGTATACATGTTCAGATTATCAAAATGAAAAGGAAAAGTAAACCTAAAATAGACATGCATTTAAAACAAGAAGCATTGTTCTTCCATGGATCCAGAACACATGTTTCCATTGCATATATCAACTTTATTTCAAAAATGCATCCTCATTAAATAGTTGCAGTAAGAACAGTGCAAAAGAAAAAAAATTACCTACTTCTTAACATGACAATTAGCACTCTTTGTCTCTTACATCACTATATATGCCAAATTTGCCAACATAATAGGAAGAACTTGCCTGTGCAGTAGAATAGATTTGCCTCATGGAACAACAATTTGGCTACAAAGTAGATTTGTCAATTTCTTTGCTTCCAACTTTCATAAAAGAAACATTCCTATATACTAAATGACTAACATCAACCCAATCGTTGTTCACTTTTTTTAGCATGCAATATGAGTTGAAGGGCATAAACCATTGTTGGAATCCTCCTCTTCTAATCTATTATTACCTTGGCAATAAATAAAGCATACTATGTTCTTGAGACCTCCAAAACTAGATTCACAGATCAATGTTTACACTGTTGTCAAGTGATCACACGATTACCAAAATGTGTATTTAACCAGCCATGTTGTGTGCTGTGTTCTTGCTCCTTGAAACTAAGCAACTAGAAAACGAAAGGCACGAATAAGAACAGAACTAAAATTTAGCAAGGGAAAACCAAAAATTGAACATAGGAGATGAAAACAGGGGAGAAACTATGAACATGCAGGTTCTGAAAAGAAAGAAGAAAGTTCAAGAAAAGGACCTATGATAGTATCTCCATTTTTGTAACGACGGGTGTTTCCTAGAGGGCGTCTTGATTCCTTGCACAGTGCCACTTTTAGTGATCATGTGCGGGTGTTCAGCAAGCCTTGTCTACAGAAACCAACTAGAACCTGGACATATTAAAGCCATAAAACTGAGGATCAAAAGAAAAAATTACTTCATATACCAGAATTGCTTGCAATAATTCAAAATTTTGCAATGCTTATCAATATGTAATAATTTTCTTGGCTATATAATGGGTACATAAGATACCTCTAATGAGATAAAAATTGCTTGCTATGATAAAATAATTTGTTTGAAGATATAATACATAAAAATGGTCTACAATTAGCTAAAAGATTTGCTTGTTAATATGGAATAATTTTCTTGTCAACATGCAATAATTTGCCTGGCAATATAATATGAAAATTGACTCTGATTGGTAAATAATTCGCTTGTTAATATGCAACAATTTGCTTGTCAATATGCAAGAATTTGCTTCTATTTATTGCTAAAAACTTGCTTGTTAGTATGCAATATTTTGCTTGTCAATATACTATAATTTGCTCGAAAATATAAAAAATACATAAAAATTGCCTCGAATGAGCTAAAGGATTCCTTTATCAATGTGCACTAATTTGTCTGGGTTGCCAGTCTGAACTACATTTTGCATGCTATTGGCTGCAATTGCAATAGTACATTTCAAATGTTAAAATATGTTTGTCTGATATTTCTAATATATTACTCCCTCTGCTTCACAATGTAAGTCCATGACCTTGTTGAGAGAATCCATTTCACAATGTAAGTCTGTGCGCAATGGTGGGCATGGACATACATTGCAAAACGGTGACTTTTTTTTTTGGGGGCCCCCTTTTTTTTTTTTTTGGTTTTGGTTTTTGGGGTTTTTAAAACCCCCTTTTTTTAAACCCCAAAATTTAAAATTTTTTTTTTTTGGGGGTTTTTTTGGGTTTTAATTTTGGTTGTTTGGTTTTTTTTTTGTTTGGTTTTTTCCCAAAAACCCTTTTTTTTCCCCTTTTTTTTTTGGGGGCCCTAATTTAAATTTTGGGCCAAATTTTTTCCCCAAATTTTTGGGGAATTTGGAAGGGGTTTTTTGTTTTTTTAAAACCAATTCCAAACCCCCTTTTTTTTTTTTTTTAAAAAAGGGGGGCAATTTTTTTTTTTTTTTGGGGGGGGTTTTTGGGCCCTTTTGGAAAAATTTTTTGTTATTTCCGGGCTTCCCCCCCCCCCTTTTTTTGCCCAAAAAATTTTAAAAACCGGGGGGGGGGGCCCCCCCCTTTACCGGGTTTTGGGGTTTTGAAAAGGGGTTTTTTTAAAAAATTTTTTTAAAATTTTAAAACCCCCCCCTTGGGGGTTTCCCCTTTGGGCCCCGGGGTTTGGAATAAAACCCTTTTTTAAAAAAAAGGGGGTTTTTAAAAAAAAATTTTTGGGGGGGAAACCCAAAGGGGAAAAAAACCCCCCCTTTTGAATTTTTTTGGGGGCCACGGGGAAAAAAAAAACCCAAAAAAACCCCCTTTTTTGGGGGGGCCCCCGGGGCCCCCTTTTGGCCCCCCCGGGGTTTTCCCCCTTTTTTTTGGGGGGAGGGTTTTCCCCTCAAAAATTTTGGGGGCCTTTTGGGGTTTTTTTAAAACCCCGGGTTAAGGGGGGGGCCCCCAACCCCTTTTGGGGCCCCGGGGGCCCCCCAAAAAATTTTAAAAAAAAAAATTTCCCAAAAAAAAAAGGGAAAAAAAAAGGAAACCCGGGGCCCCCCGGGGGTTTCCCCAACCCCTTTTAAAAATTTTTGGGGGGTTTTTTAAAAAAAAATGAAAAAAAAAAAAGGGGGGGCCGTTTTGGGGGCCCAAAAAAAAACCCCCCCCTTTTTTTTTTTCCCTTTTTTTTTTTTTGGGGCCCCTTTTTTTTAAAAACCCCCCCAAAAAAAAAAAAATGGGGCCAATGGCCCCTTTAATTTTTTGGGGGGGAAAAAAATTTTTTGGGGCCCCCCCCCCCCCCCCAAAAAAAAAAAAACCCCCCAGGCCCCCCCCCTTTAAAAAAACCCCATGGGGGTTTTTTTTCCCCCCCCCCCCAAAAAAACCCCAAAAGGGGCCCCCAACCTTCCCAAAAAAACCCCCTTTTCCCGGGGCCCCCAAAAAAAAAGGGGGGGGATTTTTCCCCCCAAAAAAAACCCCCCTTTTTAAAAAAAAAAAAAAAAGGGGCCAAAACCCCCCCCCCGGGGCCCAAAAAAAAAAATTTTTTTAAAAAGGGTTTAAATTTTGGTTAAAAAAATTTTGGGTTTAAAACCCCCCAAAAAAGGCCCTTTTAAAAAACCCCAAAAAAAAAAAAAATTTTAAAAAGGGGGAAAAAAAAGGTTTCCAAAAAAAAAAAGGGGGGGTTTTTAAAAAGGTTGGGAAAAAACCCCCGGGGAAAGGGCAATTGAAATTTTCCCCCCCCCCAAAAAAAAAAAATTTTTAAAAAACCCCAAATTTAAACCCCCCCCCAACCCTTTTGCCCCCGGTTTCCGGGGGTTTTCCCCCCCCCCCCCTTTTTTCCCAAAAGGCCCAACCAAGCCCAAGTAAAAAACCCCCCAAAAAAAAAAGGGGGGCCCAAAATTTTTTTAAAAAATTTTCATCCCAAAAAAAAGGCCCGGTTTTTAAAAAAAAAAAAAATTTTCCCCCTTTTTTAAAATTTAAACTAAAAAAAAATTTTTAAAATTAACCCCAAAATTTTTCCCCCAAACCCCCCCAAATTTTTAAAAAAAAAATTTTTTTTTTCCCCCCCGGGGGTTTAAAAAAAAAAAATTGGGAAAAAAAAAAAAAAAAAAATTTTTTTAAAATTTTTCAAATTTTTCCAAAAAACCCCCTTTTAAAAAAAAAAAACCCTTAAAAACCCTTTTTTTAAAAAAAAGGGGTCCCAACCCTTTAAAAACCCCCCCCCCCCGGGGGGGGGGGGAAAAGGGGGGGGGGAAAAAAAAAAAAAGGGGGGAAAAAAAAAAAAAAACCCGGGGCAAAAAAAAAATTTTAAATAAAAATTTTTAAAAAAAAAAGGGGGGGAAAATTTAAAATTTTTTTTTTTAAAAAATTTTAAATTCCCTTGGGCCCCAACCGGGAAAACTTTTAAACCTTCTTTGGCCCCCAAAAACCCCCAAAAATTTCCCGGGAAAAAAAGGGAAAAAAAAAAATTTTTTTTTTAAAAAAAAAGGGGCCCTTTAAAAAAAAACTTTTTAACTTTTTTAAAAAAAAAAAAATTTTTTAAAAAAACCAAATTTTTAAAAAAATTTAAAATTTTAAAAAAAAAAAAATTTTTTAAAAAAAACCCCCCCCCTTTAAAAAAAAACCCCCCCCAAAATTTTTTTCCCCCCCCCCCGGGGGGGTTTCCGGTTGGGGGCCCCCCCCCCCCCCCCCCCGGGGCCCCTTTTGGGGGAAAACCCTTTTTGGGGAAATTTTAAAAAGGGGGGAAATTTGGGGGGGAAATTTTTTTTTTGTTGGGTTGAGAGAATCCATTTCACAATGTAAGTCTGTGCGCAATGGTGGGCATGGACATACATTGCAAAACGGTGGGAGTATTTGCCATGTTGTTCAATGAATCTTTCTCCTAGGCAAGCAATAAGAATTGAAGGGCCTGAACCATCACAAACCCACCAGCTCTAATCTGTTATGACCTTAGCAATGAAGGAATAAGGCTTTATTTGCAAGCATTCAGTATGGCTTGTACTTATTTTTTTAAAAAAAAGGCATCAGAGTGTCATCGAAATTGGTGTGTGTACTAGCACTCACTAGTTGAGCCATGTTCAGGTGAAATATAAAAGAAAAAGAACATAACACACAAACCGGATATATTCCAGATGCGCCTAAATCTGCACCTCCGAATGTTGATGATATTTTAACAAGAGTTTGCTGAAAACTGTAAAGTAAAAACTTATAATTTTCCTACTTCATCTGAGAGGCCAAAAAGTTATAATAAGTCAGTACAACACAGCGAACAAGCGCAAGCTCAGTTGGCTAGCCACGTTAGTTCGCTGGCTGCCCACCCGGGTTCGAGCCGTCGTGCTCGCCTGGGTGCGCGCGGAGCCGAGGGCAGGGTGCAGGTGTGTATGGGGTGTGTGTGTCCTCAGTAGCTTGGTCTCTTCTTCTATATCGAATGCCGAACTCCCGCCAAATTCAAAAAAAAGTCAGTATAAACACAAGGCCGGGGCATTTTAAGCGGCCAGGAGATTTTCTTTACTGGAGCTAAGATACAATGGGAAATGCTTTGGAGTTAGTTTATATAAATTTTCTTTCAGATTTTAGTCTACTTGCTTCCATATAATGATGTGTCACTGAACCAAAGTGTTTGTGCTCGAAACCAGCTGATTGCAAATGATTGTCATGTTGGCATAATGGCAGTTCTTCGTTCTTCCACTTACGTGAAGCAATCTGCTAGTTCAGCCAGAGCAAATTAATCTGCTAAACTAAGCATGTTTTCTATCCTTTATCAAGCAACTGGAGAAACAGCATGAAAAGTTTAACAAAGTAATTTAGCATCAAATCACTGAGCACTAGAGAGTCAACCTAAAGCCACTAACTAGAAATGTGATACATACAGTAGGACCATCTAGCAGTAATTAAGCTAGTTATGTATTCTCATTGATAAGGATAAACATGTATGAATAAGATTACATTCCCATTACCCTGGTTGTCTCCGCATCATACTATTAGGCACTTAGGCAGCGGCAGGTTAAGATGACCAACAGCTTACATATAGGAGGGAGATGGCCAACTCCAAGTTAAGGTCGTGGAACCCAACTTCTTGCATGCCGTGCCTTGGGCATCCTGGCAGGTCAAATTGAGCCTTCCATTTTGTTCCCAGTTGGGCAGCCCTGGAACATCACCATACCAATGTTGCGCACATGACAGATTCGTCCCATGCCACTACGCCAAACATTTTCAAGCCATAAAGCTCACCCAAAAAAAAATTAGCTGTTGCAAACCTTGCATTGGACGAGGATAATTGAGATGAAAACCCCTCTAAACCAATGCAAACCTTGCATCCGGATCCTGTTGAATAGAATAGTTAGCATCAAATCACTGAACACTAGAGAGTCAACCCCACAACCCCCATGATTCAGATCAAAGCAAAAAGGAGTTCGGGTCTTCGAATCAGGTCCAGCAAAAGGAGAACTCATAAGACAATAATTCTGCCAGCAAAATACCTATGCCCCTTCATCCCCCCCTCGCACCTCTGTCTATCTCTCCGTCTTCAATTCTCTAAAAATTGAAAGGTAAAAACAAATCACATAGAGGATTAGATACAAGCATACCAGAAGTGAGCAAGCAAAGCGGCCAGATGGAGACATTGTCATCTTCGCACGCCTCACCTAGTGTCCTCCCACCCCAATGGGTTGTGATTGCCAATCTGCCATCGCCGCCTGTGCCAAGGTCATCCCCGCCTTAAAGACATGAGCTGGATGAACATGAATCGGGGCCGCCATCGGCATGGAGCAGAGCGGGGAGCCACAGTTGCTTAATCTCTGGGCTAGATCTAGCTGGCTTTAACTATACATAAATTATTTAGCGAAATGACAACAAATAATACTCTATGACCGACCTTCTTCACGCCATATGTTGACAATAATCTTGATCTGGCTGCCTTGGTGAGAGTGTTGCAGAGGCAAGCAGAAGGAATCATCTGGACATCGAGTCTGGCATGCGTGCGTTTGTGAGTCCGGCCTTGGTGCGAGTCTTGGTGCATGCTCCAACCGTCGGCGCTTCGCGCCACGCTCACAACCGCTCACCTCTTCTATAAAATGAACCCCCACCTCCGCATGCGTAACGTGTGCTTTGCTTGTTACTTCTGAAAAAAGAGAGAGAAATTGTCCCATGCGTAACGTCTGAACCTTTTAGAATTTCCACTATTCATCTTCTTCAACCTCCCGTCGTGAACAAACACAAAGAGTGTTGGTCCTTGGTCCGGGCGAGAGTACGCAGAGTTTCTAAGGTAATCAAGTAGTACATTTTCATTTTCTAAAACCTTAAGTGTAGCTATATTTCATGCCGCTTGTTACATGCATATGCTTAATTGTCTGGAGTCGTTTTTAGTGAGTTGATTCTTATATAGTATATCTATTAATATAATTTGAATGCTAATGGTTAAGGACAATGCAGTACGCGGCATTTGATATGCTGATGAGATTACATCATGTTAGTGCACTTTGACATCTAGGAGCATTATATTTCCATAGATCCTTGCACTCTTTTAAAACAACTTACTAACAAATGCAACGCCTCGATGGAACCGATCGAGCTCAGACATCTTTTTTTCATTATGCTCCATTTGTAAGTAAGTTGTTTTTGTGTATATTTGTTGTGTCTTTGAAAAGAACTCTTCGATAGATATGATCTTAAAACTTTATCACCAAGAGTCCCTTGGTCGTATACTTAATGTCATAGATCGGCCCACGCAGATAGTGCAATGCATTTTCATATTCAATTCCAAACGCCTCTTTGCCTTATTTGCAATCTACAAGGAAAATGTTCATCTAGAGTGCATGATATTAGGTATAATCTCCAAACATTAGATGCATTTCCTAGATGTAAAATTGAGATTCAAGCATCGCACTGACAACAATATCATCATAAAAAATAGGTCAAAGCCGCTTTTCCATTTAATTCTAACGTCGCTCCATTTTAGGCTCTACGACGAAGATGACATTATTTTCAATATTTTTTAACATTTTAAGATGGAAATATTCTAGTATGAGTAATTTTATATATAAAGACTAGATTATGTATATTCACATGAATCAACTGACCAAAAACCACTCTAGATCACAATTACATATGCATGTAACAAATCGCATCACGCATATAGATGTAGCTACACTTAAGGTTTTAGATCAAAAATGAAAATGTAGTCCACTACTTGATTACCTTAGAAAGTCTGCGTACTCTAAGCCTTCATGTTAACAAGGACCAAGGCTAACACTCCCTGTGTTTCCTCACGGCGAGAGGTTGAAGAAGATGAATAGTGGATATTCTAAGAGGTTCAAACGTTACATATGAGACAATTTCTCTCTCTTTTTTTAGAACTACCAAGCAAAGCACACGTTACGCATGCGAAGGCGGGGATACATTTTATAGAAGAGGTGAGCGGTTGCGAGCATGGCGCGGAGCGCCGATGGTTGGAGTGTGCGCTAAGACTCGCACCAAGGCTGGACTCACAAACACATGCATGCCTGACCTGACTAAGGCACCAAACCCCAAGATTATTGGCAATTATCCCGGCTATCTCCGCCTTCATCCCCCTCGCACCTCCGTCATCTCTCTAGCCTTCATTTCTCTAAAAATTGAAAGGTAAAACAAATCAAATAGAGGAGGATTAGATACAAGCATACCAGAAGTGAGCAAGCAAAGCGACCAGATGGAGACTTCGTCATCTTCGCACGCCTCACCTAGTGTCCTCCCACCCCAATGGGTTGTGACTGCCAATCTACCATCATCATCCATGCCTAGGTCATCCCCGCCTTAAAGACATGAGCTGGATGAACATGAATCGGGGCCGCCATCGGCATGGAGCAGAGCGAGGGAGCCACAATTGCTTAATCTCTGGCCTAGATCTAGCTGGCTTTAATTATACATAAATTATTTAGCGAAATGACAACAATTAATGCTCTACGACTGGCCTTCTTCGTGTCATATGTTGGCAATAATCCTGATCTGGCTGCCATGGTGCGAGTCTTACGGAGGCAAGCAGAAGGAATCATCTAGGCATCGAGTCCAGCATGCGTGCGTTTGTGAGTCTGGCCTTGGTGCGAGCCTTGGTGCATGCTCGAACCGCCGACGCCATACGGGCCGCAGAACCGCCACTTTCTATAAAATGAATCCCCACCACCGCATGCGTGACGTGTGCTTTGCTTGGTACTTCTGAAAAAAAAGAGAGAGAAATTGTCTCATGCGTAACGTCTGAACCTCTTAGAATTTCCACTGTTCCTCTTCTTCAACCTCTCACCGTGAACAAACACAAGGAGTGTTAGCCTTGGTCCTTGTTAACACGAAGGCGTAGAGTACGCAGACTTTCTAAGGTAATCAAGTAGTAGGCTACATTTTCATTTTCGATCTAAAACCTTAAGTGTAGCTACATCTATAACGCTGATGCCAGTTTGTTACATGCATATGCTTAATTGTGATCTGGAGTGGTTTTTAGTGAGTTGATTAAAGTGTATATACGTAATCTACTCTTTATATATAAAATTACTAATACTAGATTATTTCAATCTTAAAATGTTAAAAATAGTGAAAATAATGTCATCTTTCTTTACCGAGCTTGAAATGGGACAACGTTCCGAGGTCGTGGAAGGCGGCTTTGACCTTGTTTTCGATGATAATACTGTTAATCAGGTATGTGTTAAATTTAGGAAATATCTTATCTGAGTGTCTGGAAATTTAGAACATGAAATGCATTTATATTCATAATGAACTTATTTATATTATTAAAGATTAACAAACTAACAAAATGCAAGGTCGATGGAACCGATCGAGCTCTGTAATCTTTTTTTCATTATGCTCCATTTGTAAGTAAGTTGTTTTTTGTGTATATTTGTTGTGTCTTTGAAAAGAACCTTTCAGATATGATCTCTAAAACTTCATCAGTCAAGAGTCCCCTTGGTCGTATACGAATGTCACAGATCAATTCCACACAGATAGTGCTAAATGCATTTTCATATTCCGAATTCCAAATGGCCCTCTTTGCCTTATTTGCTATCTACAAGGAAAATGTTCATCTAGAGTGCATGACATTAGGTATAATCTCCAAACATTAGATGCATTTCCTGGATGTAAAATTAAGATTCAAGCACGTGCATGATTAACAATATTGTATCAAAAACAAGTCAAAGTCATTTTCCATTGCACCCTAGAACTATTTCCCATTTCAACAGTGCCCTGCCCACCAAGATGACATTATTTTCAATATTTTTTAACATTTTAAGATGGAAATATTCTAGTATGAGTCATTTTATATATAAAGACTAGATTATGTATATACACATGAATCAATTGACCAAAAACCACTCTAGATCACAATTAAGCATATGCATGTAACAAACTAGCATCAACGTTATAGATGTAGCTACACTTAAGGTTTTAGATGAAAAATGAAAATGTAGTCCACTACTTGATTACCTTAGAATGTTTGCGTACTCTACGCCTTCATGTTAACAAGGACCAAGGCTAACAATCCCTATGTTTGCTCATGGCGAGAGAAGATGAACAGTGGAAATTCTAAGAGGTTCAAACGTTACTCGTGGGACAATTTCTCTCTCTTTTTTTCAAAACTCCTAAGCAAAGCACACGTTACGCAAGTGGAGGCGGGGATTCATTTTATAGAAGAGGTGAGCGGTTGCGAGCAGGGCGTGGAGCGCCGGCGGTTGGAGCATGCACCAAGACTCGCACCAAGGTTAGACTCACAAAAACACGCATGCCGGACTCGACGCCCAGATGATTCGATTTGCTTGCCTCTGCATGACTCGCACCAAGGCAGCCAGCCCAGGATTATTGCCAACATATGGCAATAATGCTAGGCTATCTCTCTGTCTTCATCCCCCCTCGCACCTCTGTCTATCTCTCTGTCTTCATTTCTCAAAAAATTGAAAGGTAAAAACAAATCAAATAGAGGATTAGATACAAGCATACCAGAAGTGAGCAAGCAAAGCGGCCAGATGGAGACATCGTCATCTTCGCACGCCTCATCTAGTGTCCTCCCACCCCGATGGGTTGTGACTGCCAATCTGCCATCGCCGTTTGTGCCTAGGTCATCCCCGCCTTAAAGACATTAGCTGGATGAACATGAATTGGGGCCACCATCGGCATGGAGCAGAGCGGGGGAGCCACAGTTGCTTAATCTCTGGGCTAGATCTAGCTGGCGTTAATTATACATAAATTATTTAGCGAAATGACAACAATTAAAACTCCACGACCGGCCATCTTCACACCATATGTTGGCAATAATCCTGATCTGGTTGCTGTGGTGCGAGTCTTCCGGAGGCAAGCAGAAGGAATCATCTAGGCATCGAGTCCAGCATGCGTGCGTTTGTGAATCTGGCCTTGGTACGAGTCTTGGTGCATGCTCCAACTGCCGGCGCTTCGCGTCTCGCTCGCAACTGCTCACCTCTTCGATAAAATGAATCCCACCTCCGCATGCGTAACGTGTGCTTTGCTTGGTACTTCTGAAAAAAGAGAGAGAAATTGTCCCATGCGTAACGTCTGAACCTTTTAGAATTTCCACTATTCATCTTCTTCAACCTCCAGTCGTGAACAAACACAAAGAGTGTTAGCCTTGGTCCTTGTTAACACGAAGGCGTAGAGTACGTAGACTTTCTAAGGTAATCAAGTAGTGGGCTACATTTTCATTTCGATCTAAAACCTTAAGTGTAGCTACATCTATAACGCTGATGCCAGTTTGTTACATGCATATGCTTAATTGTGATCTGGAGTGGTTTTTAGTGAGTTGATTCAAGTGTATATATGTAATCTACTCTACTAATACTAGAATATTTCCATCTTAAAATGTTAAAAAATAGTGAAAATAATGTCATCTTCCTTGACCGAGCCTGAAATGGGACAGCGTTCCGAGGTCGTCAGGGCGGCTTTGACCCTGTTTTCTATGACAATACTGTTAATCAGGTACGTGTTAATTTTACATTCAGGAAATCAGGTACGTAAAGCAGGCGTGCGCGTCAAGATCGGAGCAATTGCTGACCAGTCCTCAATGTGTATGAGGGCCACGGTCCGGGAATATCTCCCGCCCGTTACAGGCAGAAAGGATATAACACTAGGTGCGTGCAGCCTGGGGGCAAGACAGAGCTCGAGCATTAGACATGGCCATTGATAAGCTTGAGCTGTAACACACTTCTGTACACGAAAACAACAAAGACCATCGTCGCAAGGCAACTGGAGTAGAGCTGTTACCTTCTAGGGGCTCAAACCAGTCTAAAACTTCGTCTCACGCTTGTTATCGTCTAGCTTCGACCTTCAGCGCTTCGGATCCTTCCTTCGCTGAGCTAAGCTCGCCGTCCTAGTCTTCACTAAACCCCGTTTCATTTCTTGCGGTTGGTGATTCCGATCGTCGACAGCTGGCGCCCACCGTGGGGCCCGATTGGCTTTGCTCATTCGCAGGGACATCACAAGACTTCGAGAACATGGCGCGCTTCGTCAACGGGCGTTCCACGAGCATGGGAGCTGGCGCGACTCACTCCGCCTCGCTGCTTTCGCCCTACCACCGCCTTGAACGGGCGATCTTGATGGCGAATACCAGTGGCGCAGAGCCGCCGCGATGGTCGATCCGCAGACCGAGGACGCCACGGATGGTGCATGTCGCCATCAACTGCTTATAACCGCCTCCGATGGGAGCTCCAGAGAAGGCCGCAGACGTCCGTCCGAAATCCTAGGCTTCCTCCTTCGAGAACGCCGCTTATCGCCGGTCATGGATGACCCCGATAGGGTGAAGTCGAACTCTTGGTCGAGCCCTAGCCGAGGAGCTTGATCGCCGCGCACCGAGGTCTTACCCCGCAAAGACCAAAGCCATCACTCGTGGTCCCACTCGAGAAGTGATGGCAACTCACCCGCCATCACGAAGCGCACCTGCCGGACGCCGCGCGCAAGGGGCGCCTCGTAAGAAGAATCTCTCGATTTGGCTTTGACGCCGCCCATCATCTGCGCAGACCCACCGAGCGTGGTCCCAGACGAGCCGAGCTTCACGAGTCTGCGGTTCGCGGCAACGTGATTCGAGGGCCTCTCCCCGGATGTTTCGCCCAGGCGTCGCAGGGTCCAGGATCGCCTGCGCTACCTCCCAAGTGATTCCCGTGCTCGGCGTCCCAGTTATTCTCGCCACAGGTCGAACCGCCAGGGGAGTCTTGACTCTGAGTTCGGCGGCACTGGGACTGGTCAACGAACGACCACTCTCCGGCGCCTGGCCCGCCTACGGCATATGGGATTCCGGACGACTCCGTCACAGACTGGTCGTGGCTCGATCTAAGCCGACGCGATAGAGCGCTTTGATGGGACCAAGAACCCAGATGAGTTCTTGTCCATCTACTCGACCGCCATCCTGGCGACCGGAGGCGACGAGCTCGTGATGGCCAATTACCTCCCGATCGGCCGACGGGCCCACAACCGCTCTTCAACCGTAAGTCTTGCCTTTAGGTCGTGGCGCCAAGTCCAGAGCGCCCTCCGCTCCAACTTTCAGAGTTGTTACGAGCGGCCTGCGAGGGAGAAAGACCTCGATCACGTTATCCAGGCAAGAGCAAGCCGCTTGCGGACTTCGCGCGGCGATTTATCCGCACAAGGAACTTGATCCTAAGCATCTCCGACGGTCGCGCATAAAGGCTTTCAAGTTCGGGTCCGCGATTCGGCGCCACCGAGGACTTGAGATCGCTTAGCGGCTCAACAACAGTGCTCTTCCGAGGATGGAGCGATATACGTGACGCGGATGATGCCGTCCGTTAGGCAGGATTACGACCAAGGTAAGCTTATCTCAACCCCACAGAGGCCGCCCATCCAGCCTCCAGGGCACCGCCCTAAGAAGCGGAAGCGCGATCAGAGGAACACATGATCGCCGCTGAGTGATCATTTCACGGACGGTCACGAGAGGTCCTCGAGGTCCGAGGTCGCTCTGGAGGGGCCCCGCCCGCCAATGGCCTCGCCTCGACCTCGTCAGCGCAGAATCACCAAAGAAGAGGGTCGACGGGTCTGGCCCCTGAACGGCTCAAGCTCACGCGAGGCGCCAAGACGGGCACGATGAGTCGGTTCTCGCTCGTTCCACAGTATGGCGTGCCACGACACTGCTTCTGGTGGCTTGGCAAGCCAAGCTTAGAGGCTTTTTATGATGGTCGGAGGAAATGCCCGTGGTTGCCGGGCGACTACCAACGGACAGGTAAACGCAGCACGGACCATGACGACTCGACACCGAATTCCAAGAAGGGAGCGCCACATCGACGTAATCTTCGACGGCTCGTCGGCCTACTAGTCCCGGCGGGAACTCAAGGCCGCCACGCGGACCATCTACTGTGTCGTCATGCCGAGGCTCCATCGAGCAGCCACGCAAATGGGTCGGGCTACCATCACCTTTCTCTCGAGGACGACTCCAAGGTATGGCTTGAGATCTGAAACCGCCGTCGTGACTCGACCATCAAGAACACCGCATGCTGGTCGCGCCATGGTCGATGGCGGCAGCTCCTTTAACTCCGCCGTGCCGAGCACTTGACCGGATGCGATTCCCTGCTGAAGATCAAGAACGCCGCCCCTTCTTCGATCGTTCTTTAAGCTCGACCACCCCTCCGGGACAGTGGTCTTGCCCGTCACCTTGACTCGACCAACTTCCGCAGACGGAGCTGATCACCTTCGAGGTGGTCGAGGGGACCTCCTGCATAACGCTCGGGCGGCTTGCCCGCCTCAAGTTCTATATGGCCAACCACTATGGCCATTTGCATGAAGTCGCTCGTCCTAACGGCATCATAACTGTGGCGAGGCGACCTGCAAGCGCTGAGACGGGTGAGATCAAGGCTCTAGCCCTTGCCGCATGCCGCCCGAAAGCGAGGCCTAGAGGTGACGGAGAAGAGCACCCGCCGAAAGCGGCAATCCAGCCTCACCGCAACGAAGGTCAGACCATCGAGGAGAACGACCACCAAAAGGCCCATGTATCGCCGAGTTGAGTTCCAATAGGAACTCGAGCTCATCACCTTCCTCCGTGACAACAAGGGCATATTCGCCTGGGAGCCCTCAGACATGCCCGGCGTCTCGAGGGAGGTGATCGAGCACAAGTTGTAGGTTAGGCCGATCGCGCCGGCGGCAGAAGCCGCACCGCTTTCTAGAGAAAGTTGCGATCATCAAGGAGAACCCGGATAAGCCTCAAGGCGGTTTCATTCATGAGGTCGACCATCTCAATGGTTGGCAAACCAGTCATCATCCAAGAAAGGCGGAAATGGAGAATGTGCGGACCACACGGGTTGAACTCTCCGCTCAAGGACAACTTCCGCCTCCACAAGATCGACTCAGATCGCCGACTCCACCGCTAACGCCTAAGATGTCGAAGCTCGATGCCTATTCGGGGTACCACCAGATCAAGCTAGCAGTTGACGACGAGAGCAAGACGGCCTTCATCACGCCGTTCGGTACCTACTGCTATACGACCATGTCATTTGGTCTGCACAACGCCGGAGCCACGTTTTAGCGCCTGATGACCAAGACATTCGCCCCCCAGATCGGGCGGAACCTTGAAGTCTACGTGGATGACATTGCCGTCAAGAGCCCCTCCGAAGGCGACCACGTTTGAGACCTCGGGGAAACATTCGCTAACTTGAACAGGCACAAAATCAAGCTCTATCCCGAGAAGTGCGGTTCGGCGCCAAGGCCGTGGAAGGTGCTCATTACATGATCGTCCTGGGGTTGACCCAACCTGCAGAAAGATTGAGGCGACGAGAAGATGACACCCCGACTCGGTCAAGCAGGTGCAGAGCCTCACACGCCGCATGGCCGCCTCAACAAAGTTCATCTCGAGGCTCATGAGCTGGCTCCCGATCTTCGGTTCTACACAAGGGGAGCTTCGAGTGGACCTCGGAGGCGCAGCAGCCTTTTTGATGAGTTGAAGGTATACTGTCCCCCCACCTCGCCATTTACCCCACAAACCGGGAGAGGTTGTCGCTCTATCTCTGCCACCACCCAAAAGCCGCTGCTGTCCCCGGTGGCCGAGGGATCCCAAAGAAGACCCGATCTATTATGTTAGTGAAGTCTTGCACGGTCCAAAGGAGCGCTACCCGCAGGTATAGAAACTGCTGTACGCTCTCCTCATGGCCTCGCGCAAACTTTGCCATTATTTCCAGGCGCATTCCGTGGTCGTCCCGAGCAATTTTCCACTCGAGGACATCTTATGAACCCAGAGGGAGGCGCGACGCTAGTGGGCTATGGAGCGGTGGCTCGACGTCCGTGTCAGAGCTCTGGACGGCCATCAAATCGCAGGTGCTTGTCGACTTCGTGGTCGAGCAAACAACCCAACCCGCGTCCGAGCCCGAGGTCGAGGAGGAGAAGCCCTGAACCATGTTCTTCGACGGCTCGAGGTCCTTCAAGCGCTCGGGGGCTGGTATTCTCATCCTCACCCCGAGAGGCGACCACCTGAGGTACGTTGTTCGTTTTGGGTTTCCAGCGACCAACAATGTGGCAGAATATGAGGCTCTCCTGGTGGGCCTCCGAGCTTGCAAAGCACGGGCGCATAACGCTTTGGTCGCTGGCGGCGACTCAAATTCATCGTCAATCAAGACAATAAGGAGTACCAAAGGTTTCGGTGACTCGATGCCAAAGTACCCGTCAAGTGCGCAAGATGGAGAAATGGTTCCGTAACTCGAGCTCAAGCACATACCCGTAGGATAACCCAAATACGATTTCCTCTCCAAGCTCGGTTTCTTCCGACAACGAGCTCCCCGCCCGATGTCATCTCGAGACATCGCGGCGTCCCTCGATCTCCATCAGAGGTCTTGCTCGCCGCGGTGGAACGATACCTCGGGTCAACCCATCTATAATTCTCGCAAAGGCGACTCATCGCCCGACCGCCGAGGAGCAGATCAAGCGCCGCAAGTCTATACACGCCATTGGCGGGCGCTATACCGCTAAACGCTCTCGGTGATCCCCGACGCAGCTGCTCTCTACGGAGGAAGGTAACACCGTTAAATGACATACACTCAGCCTCTCGTGGAGCGACTCTTCCCACAGACGATGGTCGGCAAGGCCTTCCGCATGGGGTATTATTGGCATTCGTGCTTCAGATGCCCGCGACATCGCCCATACCGCCGATCATGCCGCCCATGCCCAAATCGTGATCGAGCGCAGACGCTGCCTCCACCATCCCCGCCGCCGCCGCTTTCGACTTGGGGGCCGACATCGGCCCTTTCCTCGTGATCGGGGTAAGAAGTTCCTGTTTGTTGCTGCTGACACTTTCACCAAGTGGATTGAGGCTGAGCCGGTCTCGACCATCACTGCTCGGGCGGCTGTCCGCTTTTTCCGCTTGTTTGTGGTCACTATGTACGGGGTTCCGTGCAGAATTATCACTAACAATGGTACTCAGTTTACTAGTGAGTTATTCCAGGAATTTTGCGAGGGCCTCGGTATCAAAGTGTGCTTCGCTTCTGTCGCTCACCCCCAGAGCAACGGAGCGGCGAAACACGCCAACGGGCAAATCATCCAGGGCGTCAAGAAACGAGTCGCAGATGAGCTCGAACGCTACGGCAGACTCGGGTGGACGAACTTCCCACCGCCTTATGGTCCATTCAGACCATTTAAGCCGAGCCACAGGTCCACACCCTTCCACCGTGGTTCTATGATTGCGCCCTACCTCCACGAGGTTACTGGCTCGCCAGTCGCCTTGGTCGACCAGTCGACTTCGAAGGCCTCGACCTTGCCTCGCAGAAGTAAGCAGGCTGCGGCACTCCACGATCAACGACTACCGCAAGCTCTTCACGACATGCGCCTTTGCTTAAGACGACCTAGGAGCTCCTTGTTGGGGACTTAGCCCCGAGACGGATTCAGTAATCGCCCAACGCCAACAAGTTATCCCCACTGGAGGGCCCCTATAGAGTCGCTTTCAACAGATCACGGGCTTAATGGCTAGTGATGCCCGGCGGCAGAGAGCTTCTAGCTCGTGGAATATAGACCAACTTCGAAGTTCTATGTGTAAACCTCTTTACCTTACATTTCAATAAAGGTCGTCTTTCATTCTCGCCCTTTATGTCTCTTCTGCTTATGACTACAATGCCATTATTGTTCTCAGGACTTTTTCTTCGAGCACGACCTCCGTGCCCAGCGCTCTCATTCTTGGTCTAAGCTGCCGCGAGCTTAACGTCATTCAAAGGTGGTCGAGCTACTCAGTAGTCGACATCTCTTCACAATCCAAATTTCTTCCTCGTTCGGCTCAACCGCGACGCCTCATGGCTTTGACCATTGAGCATGCGCAGGGTCGTGGTCGTAATTCGGTGTTAGTCTGGGTGTGACCACCTCGCTACCTTGTCCCGTTTATTGTCTCTCTAGACCATTTCTTCACTCTGCAGGTCGTGGTCGTTTGCTCACGTCTAAGTCTTGCGTCCAAGGCCGATGTTGCTCGACCTTGGACCCAACGGGGGCTGGATAAGGGCAGATAGCCGGCAAACGACCTAAGGAGCGTGACCAAAGGTGGAAAAGACATACGGCGCGGATCCTCGACTAACTGGATTGACGCAAAAAGAGTTTGTTGTCTCCCTAAATACATGTTACTCCACTAGAGTTCTATGCTAGTCATTTTTCTTTACAGATCGGCCATCTCGCGGTCAAGCTTCTCCTGCTCGAGCTCGGCGATCTTGGCCCTCAAGGTCGAAAGCTCGCTCTGCAGTTGGAGGGCTTCCTTGGAGGCATCCGCGGCTCGGGCGGCATCTGCCTTGGTATGGGCCATGGCGCCTCGGCCGTCACGGGCAAGACTCACACTTCTTCGAGCTCCGTGATTTTGGCCTCAAGCTCGGGGATGCCTTCAGAGGGTAGGCACTTGCTCATGGCGCCTTCTCCACGCTCCACCTTGGCCTGCCTGGATTGAAGCGCCTGCTGGGCGCCCAAGCTTCTCTTCCAGTCCAAGATCTTGGCCTCGAGCTCGGGGATGCCTTTGCCGAGGAAGAAGCTTGCTCCACTGCCTTCTCCAACGCCGACCTTGATGCACGGTCTCGAGCGCTTGGCCGATCACAGGCGCTTGCTCCACGACCTTGAAGCCATGCTCACGCCGAGGATCTGGCCTCGCTTGAGCTCACCAGGCTACCTCCCCGCCTCATCGTCTCGGCTGGTCGCTGCTCCGGGTCTTCACTCGAGGTCCGTCTCGTCGACTCGATGGTCTCTGGATGAGCTCGAGCGCCAGCCTCCCAGATTCCACCAAGTTCAGAGGCCCCTTAGCACGTCTGTGTGCTCTTGAAGGCCCAAGAGTCTTTGGGAGACGTTGTTGACCGCCTTTCACGACAGAAGGGTGGCCCAAGGTGAGAACAGAACAAAGGGGTTTTCTGCCAACCACCGTGAAGTGCGCAGGGGCTCTACCGTCTGGCGGCGATTTCGAGGCATGCGCGGTACTCCTCGTGGTCGGCGATGCGCGCTGCACGAGAAATCTTCGCCGGGCGACTGTGGCCGACCTTGGCCGCCACCGCGCGCATGGGCTAAGACTTGATCTCCGCGGTGGCGCACTGGAGTTCTCGCCGCCCCCGGTGGGTGCACCATCGACGAGGGCGCGCGGCGGCAATGCCGACTCTACCGGAGGTCGGGGTCCACCGCCTCGCCGGCAGAGCGGTGGTCGATCCACCGCGTGCCTTCATGCACGGCCGGGCCTCCAAGGCCTAGGGAGCCAAGGCCTTGGCACCAGGCGCGACTCGGCCGGCAAACCTGGTGCGATCGGCACCGCATCTCCAGGACGACGGTGGCGCCACGACCTTAGTGTTTCTACCACCGTGGTTCAGGCCGAACCTGGTGACTCCACCTGTCATGCGACCAAGACGCCTGAGAGCCTCCGCTTGCCTTGGGGATCGGTGACGGCAGCCTGGCTCGTCTCACAGTGTCGAGTCTCGCTGGTCACAGTCGGTTCCCCTGCTTGAATCGCCGAGCCTTGGTCGAACTCGGCCGACGGGCAGCCCGGGCCTTGATGGGAGGCGCTGCTCGTCCCTTGGAGGCGGCGGCCAACACATAGGAGTCCGTCTCCTCCTCAGACTCAGACTCGCCCTGGACAACAGCCATTATCAAAATGGGCAAGTTTCGAGCGCAGGCGCTCGAGGCCTACGACCAAGAGCAAATGCTAAGTCGAAAAATCACAGAGGGGCGAGTGTCGAAGTCCAAAAGCTTATCCGAGTCACCACCTCCCGGGTCGAGGGCCGTCAGAGGTCCCTGCTGTTCCAAGGCCGCAGGGCACTCACAAGGCCCACCACTGAGGCCTCGGCCTCGCTACTGACCACGCCATTCGGGGGCCGGTCCTGAGGGCCCGAGTCTGGACGCCTTGAGCCTACTGGGCTCGAGGTCTGTGGCGGTGGCCGCATCATCGGCTGCAAAAGTAAAGGTGTGTCAAGCAATCGAAGGCGCGGGCATGTGCTCGGGGGCTCGGCCGTGGGAATCCTTACCATGGCGCGGTCGCCCCACTCGACATGGGATCTCTTCATCCCCTGGTGGCTTGCTCCGGCAGGGGGAGACTTCCTCTTCCCCTTCTTGCCCTTACCACCGGGCAGCGAGAGCATTCTCTTGGCCGTCTCGAACAGCTCCTAGTGGTCCTGCAGGCACGCGGGGTTCAGGAAGGGCTTCGCGGGCACTCGATTTGGGAGTTTGGTCAGGGCGGCTTACCTCGGGCTTCTGACGGAGCACATTCTTCGGGACGGGGTCGTCGATAGTGTAGTCAAACGCCATCTTCCCAAACATCTCACTCATCCTAGCAGCGACCCAGGACTCCTTCGGCGCTGCAAGGGAAACGACCGTCAGAAAAGAGCAAAGGGCGAACTAGAAGCAAAATCTCGGGGCAAGAGGCCTCACCGGACGTGCCCTTGCGGGTCGAGTCGATGCGCCCTTGGATCTCGAAGAATGGGTGCATTCTCCACCGCAGAGGGGAGATCCGGTTGCGCAGGAAGTCGTTGGCGATCGCCTGCCCGGTGAGGCCATGTGTGGCGCAGATGTGTATGGCGACGATGGCCTCCTCGTCGACCTCGAGGTCGTCCGCCTCCGGGGTCTCCTTCTTCCCCGAGATGGGGTTCCTCAGACACCAACAGGCCGAGTTCCCCCTCTTCAGAACCACCGCCGCCACGCCCCAAGGAGTCCCGAGCTTGGAGCTTGGGGAAGGACCACTTGAGCCCTGCCCGCAGCTGGAAGTAGAGGCATCCGACCACAGGGTCCTTCCCGGAGCGAAAGAGGCTGAAGTATCGAAAGAAGAGTGAGGTGGTGGGAAGGATCCCGAGGAACCCCTCGCACAGATGAGAGAAGATGGAGAGGACAAGGATGGAGTTTGGCACCAGGTTGATGAGTTCGATTCCGCAGCTGGCAAGGACCACTGCGATGAACTCGCTCTCAGGGGTCCGTAGGCCGAAGAGGGCGTAGTGTTCGGTGCAGACGATCTCATCGTCCCGGCCGCACGGCTTTCGCTGCTCAAAGAATCGCCATGTCATCGGGTCAATCGCCCTGTGGACTCAAGCTCCTTCATCCTCGCCGATGACAGAGTGCTCCTCCCCAGCTTGGCCATGGCGACCGCAACGGTTTTGGTCGAAGGAGGAAGAAGAGGTTTGCTCGGACAGGGATTTGGAAGACGAAGCGCAAGATCGAGTTTCTCAGCGGTTGCTATGGGGCTCGGGTTCGTGGGGCGCGTCGCTAATAAACCCGGTCCACGGTGTTTCAAAAAGCGTGCCAGCCGTGATTTGACGAGCGCAATTAAGGCCTGGGCCGCGGACTCGAGGCGCCCCAGATGTCCGCTGGCCGTTCGCATCCGTTCCATCATCGTGAAGATCAAGGATCGCTAGGTGTCGAGGCCGAAGGTTTTACTTTGTGGTCTCCGCCCGACCTCGGCCAAGGGGTTGGGTCCCGTGGAAGATTGCTTCCTGGGCTCGCAAGGTGAGGCTCGAGGTCGTTTCAGGTCCTCTTCGACCTAGAGCCTCGGGGGCTAGCTGACGAGGGCTGGGACAACCCTTGGCCAGCTAGCGCGCGGTTGGCTCCCAAGCTTGGGAGGTTCCGACCAAGACCTGGGCATTCATCGAGGTGCACGACCTAGAGCGTGCATGCCCTCGAGCACGGCGTCCGCAAGACCTTGAGCTCGGGTCGGCTCTTGATCGTGCCCGCGGTCTCCCTTTGGTTTTAATGCATTTGACTCACTGCCAAGATCCCGATCGTGGGGTGAAGCAGCGCGGCGCTATTAAGATCGGAAGGGGCTTGTCATTACCTCAACGTGCATGAGAGCCACGGTCCGAGAATATCTCCCGCCTGCTAAAGCGTAGGATATAACACTAGGTGCGTGCAGCCTAGGGGCAAGACAGAGCTCGAGCATTAGACATAGCCATTGATAAACTTGAGCTGTAACACACTTCTGTACACGAAAACAACAAAGACCACCGCCGCAGAAGGCAATCGAGTAGAGTCATATTTTCAGGCTCGAACGGCCTAAAACTTCGCCTCACGCCATATCGCTCTAGCTTCGACCTTTAGCGCTTCGGATCCTTCCCTTCGCTTGAGCCAAGCTCTGCTCGGGTCCTAGTCTTCACTAAACCCCATTTCATTTCTTGCGGTTGGCGATTTCGATCGTCGACAGCTGTCCCATTTCAGGTTTGGTCGACGAAGATGACATTATTTTCAATATTTTTTACATTTTAAGATGAAAATATTCTAGTATGAGTAATTATATATATAAAGACTAGATTATGTATATACACATGAATCAACTGACCAAAACCACTCCAGATCACAATTAAGCATATACATGTAACAAACTCGCATCAAGTATAGATGTAGCTACACTTAAGGTTTCAGATCAAAAATGAAAATGTAGTCCACTACTTGATTACCTTAGAAAGTCTACGTACTCTACGCCTTCATATTAACATGGACCAAGGCTAACACTCGCTGTGTTTGCTCACGGCGAGAGGTTGAAGATGATGAACAGTGGAAATTCTAAGAGGTTCGAAAATTACGCATGGGATTTCTCTCTCTTTTTTTCAGAACTACCAAGCAAAGCACACGTTACGCATGCAGAGGCGGGGATTCATTTTATAGAAGAGGTGAGCGGTTGCGAGCAGGGCGCAGAGCGCCGATGGTTGGCAGGACTCACAAACACACGCATGCCGGACTCGACACCCAGATGATTCATTCTGCTTGCCTCTACATGACTCGCACCAAGGCAACCAGCCCAGGATTATTGCCAACATATGGGGCGAAGAAGGCCGGTCGCAGAGTATTAATTGTTGCCATTTCGCTAAATAATTTATGTATAATTAAAGCCGCCTAGATCCAGCCAGCTGATTAAGCAATGTGGCTCCCCGCTCGCTTCCATGCCGATGGCGTACTCGATTCATGTTCATCCAACTCATGTCTTTGAGGCGGCGATGACCTAGGCACGGTCGGTGATGGCAGATCGGGAGTCACAACCAATTGAGGGTGGGAGAACACTAGGTGAGGCGCGGCGAAGACGACGATGTTCCATCCGCCGCTTGCTTGCTCACTGCATATGCTTGTATCTAATCCTCTGCTTGATTTGTTTTTACCTTTCAATTTTTTAGAGAAATGAAGACGGAGAGATAGACAGAGGTGCGATGGGGGAAGAAGGGGCATAGGTATTTTGCTGCCAGAATTAACTCTCTAGTGTTCAGTGATTTAACGCTAGCTGGATCCAGATGCAAGGTTTGCATTGGCTCAGAGGGGTTTTCATCTCAATTATTTTTTTTTGGGTGAGCTTTATGGCTTGAAAATGTACAAAAATAAATTTTCCAGAAATTTTGGACATCCTTTGCATAGGTAAAAAATTCAAAAATAGTTTGAAACCAGTCAACTTTGAGGGATTATTGTAAGAAAACCACAAGAGGAATTGAGCAAACCAAAGAAAATGGAAACTATATACCTCGATCTTCGTACACAAAAATTTCTAGAAAATTTTGAAATAGCTAAGACCACTTTTGAACCAAACCAATTAATGACAAAAGGATCGACGATGTACAAATTTCATGTCGACACTTCTAGTCGCTTTGCCTACACGCAAGACGACCGTAGCTTCATCTTCCTCATGATAACAAGACCAAAGAAACCGCCGAAACCGTGTGTTCATCACCATCGTGAATCCCATGACGCCTAAGGCCAGCTTTCGAGCCTTTGAATCCCTCCACACCATACTACGTCTTCAAACCATATACGCCTTTGAAAGCGCCACCAAGTCGCCATTACTCCATGCCTTGTCCCTACCAAGTCCTACATTCTTCTTCTCCAAGCAAGCTAGCAGTTTAATCGATGCAGATGACAAGAAATGTCCTGTAAGCGGCCGCCATCCTCGATCTTCATTTCGACCATTCATCGCCAACCATGTCGCGCCGCTATTCCTCCCGCTTCTACAATTTTGAGCACAAGGATCGGCTTATGCCACGGATTGCACACGTGGCTACTCTCCTCCGTGGTTCATGCTTCTCGAGTGCCTCGATCTTCTCCGCGGCCATCCTTGAGGTCAGTACACGCCGACGCCCCGCTTGTCTCGGCTTCGCCGGAAATAAAGGTGCCTTGATCTTCTCGTAGTGCTATCCTTGAGGTTGTACACACCGACGCCCCGCTTGTCACAGCTTCTTCGGAAATATAGGGTGTGTTTGATTGCTTGTATGGTACCTGAATCGTATGAGTAGATGTAGTCAGATATCCGTTAAACACGCAGTTTAGTTTCTTGTTCATCCAAACTAGGTGGATGCAATTGCACCCATTCATGTAGGACGGAGGAAACATAGAAATTGGGCTTCTCCAATGTTATCCTATGAGATACATAAACAAGCAACCAAATAACTCAATTTGCATCCACTCATACAGGTCAAGACTAACTTGGATAGTTCATACGGACAGATTAGGATCATGTAAGGACCCGAATTCACCAATTCGGATCCACCGTGTATGCCGCACTATTCCCAAGATCAATGCTAGTGCACACGGCTTAACATCGGTAAGTATCACATCATACACAACGATAATAACAATAAGTCTTCATTTATTTATAACTAGTGTATGATCTTATGATCACTTACATTTATTCAGCCTCATAAGGCAAGACTAAGATAAAAGGAGACAAATGCAATGAAAATCAGAGAAGACGAGTGACTCATCAAGACACCACAGCGATCGACAAGGCTTGGCCTAGATACTGCTATCCACCGAAAGTCCTCCTCAAGCACAAAGCGATGACTCTCCAATCGTTGTTGGTTGTTTAAGCAAGGGTGAGTACACCAACACGCACTCAACAAGTTGTGCATGTAATGCAATTCTATCATAGCTATATGCGTGCTTATTCCAAAGGAATGGCTAAGTGGCTCTTAAGCCAATCAAAGATTTAAGAAACATACATAATCATAGATTGAAAAGACAAGAAAACAAATAATAACAGTAATAGATCCCATCTTTGTAAATCAACCTAAGTCTCATCCTAAATCAATTTCCATTACCCACATGGCATCCTCGCCATCCCAACAGCTTGACAAGTTTTAATTAACTACCCCTTGATCAGAATTTTGAGCATTGCTCAATACCGTGAGCACGGCTATCCTAATAGATTGTACACTCGCAGAGGTTATGCACTTTACCCACACGATATAACCATGCACCACACAAAGTAACGATTATAACAAAGCCTTTACAATGCATCCTCTTAACCCTGCTACCCACTAAGGTATCAACACCGAAGGGCTAAACCACCGCAACAGGCTCCCCTCTTGCGCCATGTGAGTTTCTCCGTAACACCCTGACTCACACCACCATGATAGCACTTAAGTTAAGCATTTGGTAAGCTAGGTCGCCACATAACAGACGTGTGGTCGCAAGTTTGACTCAGGTCAAAGGCTCGCAAGGTCAAGTCCTTAGGATTGATTAAAGCAAGACATACTCATACCCTCAACTTCACCACCCTGGCACCCTTGCCCCTTCCACTTGCTTCAATCTAAAGTGATTATCTCCCGTTGGTTACTAAGCACCACGTGCTCCTTAAATCAACATCGCTATGCGGACTCACTGTCACAACAACTCAATCTCTTTGTGCGACCACGCATGGCCCACAAATTATCACCATTGTTCCATATTCCATTAGTCAAGATTATTAAGCAATATTTCATGAATCATGTGATGACGTGGTATGGCTAAGCATCTCTAATTCGATCTAACCATCCATGTTGATTTTCTATTAACCAACTATAATTAACCAACCTAGGGTGACAAGTGGATCATGGCATACAATTTAACAAGGTAGGGTGTAATTCAAAGGGTACAATAGCTAATCCCAAAGTTAAGTTGAAATCATTTATAAACATAAAATAACAAGTGATAAGTTAAATCAGAATAGCATGCAATCTAATCTATGGGTGCAACATGATCAAAGCACAACTTGCCTTGGTTAGGTTCCTGGTCTTGGTCTCCGAGAATAACTCTCGAGCTGAGAAATCCTTCAAGAGCTCAAGACAATTCAACGCTCACGCTAAACGAGAGAAAAGCAAATAAAACCAAAACCAAAGAGCAAATAAATTCAAAAATTCAAATAAAAGCCACCATTAGAAAGATCTCAATTTTACAAATTTTAGGAATTTGAATCACCTCAATCCGAGTTCAGTATGCGAAAAGTTATATGGTTTTGAAATTTGGAAAATCTTGAAAATACCCTTTAAAATAGAAATTCCGAATTTAGCTTAATTATTTTTATAAAGGAAATTCCGATTTTCGCTGGCCGACTACATGTTTCGTGGGCTCATTCTCGACGGCCGGGCTCTGTTGACAAAGGCGAGTACACGATGCGTTGACATAAGCGCCACGCGATGCCAACTCAAATTTACTACGGCCCACGGCGACACGGTCGATCGAAGCATCAACCTACTCGGGATGGCGACGGACGATTCGGCGCCCGATTAGAATCCGACGGCCAGCGTAACTCCCGAGCTGCAATGGTCAGGGCGGCAAGTCCTTCCCGAGTCGAGGACGACGATACCTCCGACGGCGTTCTAGCGTGTTCGGCGACGAAGAAACGGCGGTTCGGCTGGCGCGACGTGAGGAGTTCGAATCAAGAACCCACTCTCGGAAGATACTCCCCGCGATGAGAAATCACGGCGGAATTCCCTCGGCAGACGTCGCGAACTCCATGCGAGTTCCTCGCGCGCTTCAAAGCGGGCGGGCGAAGAGGAAAAGGCGCGAGGCTCAAGGTGAGTCTCGGAGGGGCCTGGTCCCTATTTATACCCTGAGGAGCGCCAAGAATCCAAGGAAGGTCTCATGGCGGCAACGATCCGGCTCGGTCACTTATGGGGAAGAGTTCGCTGGAGACGATGAACCTCGGCCAGCACGATTTCCATCCCATGTCCTAATCTCAAGTAGGTTTCCTAATATGGATGGCGTGATGAGGGTCAAGGATCAAGATCCAACGTCGGTGTTAATTCTCCCGATTCCTATTCAGCCTCAGACAAGAGACGGGCCGCCCATTATCGTTTCCTTCCTTTTCCTAATTTCCTAATTTGGATAATCCGATTAAATGTTTTGATTTATTTTGAGCTTTGAAAATACTCTAAAATTCTATAAAATTCTCAAAAATACTTTGAGTTATTCTCGACTTAAATAAAATATTTTCACAAAACTTTGTTTTGCAAATATCTTTTATAATTATTTCTCGACCAAAAGATAATGTATTAAATTCCAAAGAATTCAAATAAATCTTTAAAATCCAAATAAATTCAAAAATCATAAAATCCATAATTAGCAAAAACATAATATTAATTAATTGGAAAGCTGAAATTTTGGGATGTTACAGATCACTACTACAGAAAACATCATCAGCATTTGCTCAAGAACGTTATCGAGACTTCGCTTTTGTGAACCGTCAAGAATAATAAGTCTGCGGATGAAGGAGCTCATCGAGATGGTTCTCTACCCGTCGGAGAATATATATCATGCACGGTTTATTAATACAACCGTCTCGCGGAATTAAACTATCATGCATTTGTTATGATTTGAAACCGCTCGCGATATCTAAATATCACGCACGGTTTCAAATCACAACCGCTCGCGGAATTAAACTATCACGCATTCGCTATTATTTGAAAACGCTCGCGTGATAAGTTAATATCACGACGGTTTCAAATCACAACCGCTCGTGATATTTATTCATCATGCACGGTTTCAAATCGTAACCGCTCGGATATGAATCTCATCATGCATTTGCCAAATAAGAACCGTCTGCGATGACCTTTTTTCGCACACCCCAAAGCAGAATCCTCCATTAGTTATGGTGTTGTTCAAATTTCCATCAATATTTCTACAACGATATTTATAAGGCACAACCATTATAGATGTTGTAATTGAATATCCGCACTTCCTATATGCATTGAGGCAACAGCTTGTCCGATCAGATAGACTTAAAATATAAACATTTGTAGCGCTTTTTCTCCTTGTTATGATAAAGTTGATGGAACTTGACTAAGAAATCAACCAAGACCGGCAGAAAAGATGGAGAGGCGATCGCAACCACGGTCTTCTCCATCGAACCCCCACACACTAGAGTGTGTGATTTGCTTCATGCCATACTAAGTGGCTTTTGCAGGTCACCGTGAGTGCCACGCAGTAGTAGCCGGACGGCATGCTCTTGTGCAACACATCGCCGTGCCACGGTGGGAGATCGAACATGGTACTTTGGTAAAAATTGTAGATGTACTTGATAGATTACTTTAGGTAGGGTAATTAAAGATTGAACAAATGTGATTGTAAGTCGGGTCTTCTTGCCCTAAGGATTTTGGAACACCCGACTTGAATGGAGAAGAGGAGCGGGAGTAAGCCTATGGATAGTGGTTCGCCAAGAAGATAACCTTATCTATAACCAAGGTCGTCTTCTTCCCCGTGTCCTCGGCTCTAACCATGCCGACGACACAAGATAGCCCTGTGTTTCGCACTAGAAGGGGTCTGTGGTCGGTTACAAAATTTCAAAGCCGAGGACACAGATGTCCACTCAGGTCCGCTGCCTTAACCATGCCGACGACACAAGATAGCCCCGTGTTCTCGCACCAGAAGGGTCCGGTCGCGGCTATAGCCTGTGCCGAGGACACGATGTCCACTTTGTGTCAAGATCATGAATTAGGCCGAGGACACGATGTCCACTGCAGGTCGGCAAAGATTAGTTAGGCCGAGGACACAGATGTCCACTGCGGTCGGCAGCATTAATTAGGCCGAGGACAAAAGTGTCTCTCCAGATCGGCAGCTTTTAAGTTTGCCGACGACAAATGTCCGGGTGTCGGGCCGCCCCGATGGCATCCGTGTCGCCTGGATTTACTGTGGCCGGACATAGGTTGGTTGTGTCGCCGACTCGTGTCGTGGGACTTGTGTCGCCTGGAGGTCGACGATAGAGCCCGTGGTCGACGGTTTTGGCATCTCGTGGTCGCTTGAAAAGCCGAGGACACTAAGCAAGATCCTCAGAGTGCTTAATGTCACATACATGATAAGTCCCGCTATGTTCATCTATGTCACTTGGAGGAACGGATGCACAATGCTTCCACGGGCAAACAATGACTTATGACATACTGGGCTTGTGCAAGATTTCTTTCTTGATTGGTGAGCCTTTCCTCGAGGATTCTTATCCTTTCATGAAATTCTTCTCTCGCCTCCCTCAACTCTTCTCTCAACTCTCCTCTTAACTTGTCCTCCAAATTCTTTATAAGATTTGACTCTACCGCCTCTAGTTCTCTTCTTATTTCAAGATATGTGGAAGTCGTCGAATCCAGCTTTTCCATGGAACAAAAACCCTTTGCCTCTTGTACGACTGTGGTGTTCCTTGTTTCTAAGGCTATGGACAAGGCATCTTTTCTCTCGTCTGGAAAAAGAGCCATCGCGACGATTGTGTACTCAACACTACCGCAAGATCCGGACAAGTTATTTCACTTATGAAGTCATGGACTAATTACGAAAATTGGTAGTTCGGATATATTACTGTGCTGCAGACTTCCTCGTCTGCTGGGTTTACAAAGGAGACGCTATGAGGACATGGCATCTCGACCTCGCTTCGCTCTTAGCCGTCCCGCACGTTGATCTGCGTGATCGGCGGAAATGGCGCGATACCTCCTCGCCCTCCCTCGCCCCATTGCGCTTCTTCCCAAGGTGAGCGCAGCAAGGTCGAAGTCGTGGGGTGAGTGTTCCTTGCTTGCAAGGCCTTGTTTGTTTCAATCGCGGACGCATTTAATTCGCCTCGTGGTCTTCATCCCAACAAAACGCCCCCACGTGTCCTCATCAATGAACCCATACTGAGTATGGAACCAGATCCTTCTTGGACGAAGTCTACTAAAAGCGATGCTTGAAGGTCTTCCATGCCTTTCCCGCCGCTAGCAAGGCATACCGTCGCACTAGGGGAGCGGATTCTTCCGAATGTTGAACGATGAAAGAATTTCCGTTAGCAAGGCATTGCGAGCCTCAATAGTCACCAACCTCCGTGAAGATAGCGTGATCGAACCCTGCTCCTGCCATTATCCCACACATACTCAAATGCATTCGCCGCTTTTTTGGCTTTCTAGGGCCCCATCATTTGGATCGATCTCGTAATGGTATATCGGTCTCTGGCCTTTTGTTTGGTCCTCTTTGCAACATGGGTCGATTCTTTCTTTTTGAGGGCACATCATGTCCTTCGCACGATGGATTAGAGGATCTACATCTTCTTTACAAGTTAAAATAGTTTCAAAGTAACTAAAAGTGAAGAATAAATAAAATCACATTAGAGTGAATGAGTTTGTGGATACCATGGCTTGTTATTAGCCTTTTAAAAGAACTAGCCTAAATGGCTTGTTATTAGCCTTTTAGCAAAGAAGCGAACTAGGAGGTTGCCGAACTTAATAAAAATTTCTAAAGACTCTCCCCTAAAACTAGGACATCCACACAGCAGACAAGCGTAAAAATACATATGGATTCAACCATTTGACAGCTAATGTAATAATAGAAATGAAGCTCAGATCTCACATATGAACATGTACAGTATACGAATAAAGCAATTAGCATAAAGCTCATATTGATTGTTTGAATGTTCTCAGATGTCGGGTTGCCTTAAAAGGCCCTCCTCGCCACAATGGACAAGTAATAGACTAGATTGTGACAACTTTATCTCAATAATGATTTAATACTTGACGGAGTTAAGTATAAATCTACTCAATTGGTTATCTTATATGCATATTCACTAACTAAGCATATAAAGACAGTTTGCAATAGAGCTACTCAATTGGTTATCTTATATGCATATTCACTAACTAAGCATATAAAGACAAAGTTATCTTATATGCATATTCACTACTCAAAAGGTTTCCCGATTTATTCCAGGACCATGTACAACCACAACACCATCGCTTCTAGCCAACCACAAAGATGTACAACCACAAAGACCATCGCTCCTAGCCAACCACAGCATGTACAACCACAACATGTACAACCACAAAGCACCATCTCACATATGAACATGTACAACCACGAAGACCATCGCTTCCTAGCCAACCGTAACAAAGACATTTTAACTAGTTAATCGCTCATGGGCTCTAAACAACCGTAAAACAAACATCCTTTGCCGAACTCACACTAATCAAATATATATATACGAAAGTGAAATTGATTCGCTAAGATTTGTTGTCACAATTAGTCTATTCCATCCCCTAAATCATCATGAACATTAAGCCCACACGCAAGGTCCTCAAGCATGGTCGACCGCCCTTTGCAAGACCGAGAATAATCACGAAAGTGTCCCGAACTCACTAACTAGCGAGCAACACCGAAAAATAGAGCAAATGGCAGCGGTGCCTCCGGATCGAAAGAAACCTCTAGCTCGATGGCTAGTTGTCGTGCCCGAATCAGTAAATCCGGACACTCGTGTATTTCGTGACTAGTCCAGATCGCGCTTAGTGCACACAGGCTAAACAGGGTATAATATCGCATCATACACAATGAATAATAATTAAAGTAATGCAAACATGTATATAAACAAGTTGTGTGACCTTATGGTCCCTTACAATAATCTGCCACACAGGGCTTACAATAATCAGAGTAAATAAAGTTTAACAGAGGAATAGTAAATAACATCGTAGCGATCCATCTTCATCACAGGCATACGACAGAGGCTTGCTCCTAGTTCTCGGCCCAAAGATACGCCTTTTTCCACGCCGGTGTAGACTTCTCTTCTGGTAAAATTTTCCCCGCAAGGGTGAGTACACACCGTACTCAACAAGTCATGCACAGAATGCAGTTCTATTACTACATGCATGGCTTGTTACAAAGGAATGGCTCAATTGGCTATTTTGCATTTGCATCAACATTTTTGAATTATTATTTATCTAGATAGAAAGCGTCAAAACCACATAAATATAATAAGTTTCTCCAATTGTTTTCCACATAATTTTGGACACACAGTCCTTAATCAAATTTCACCATTAACACTGGCACACAGCCTTCCACCCCATTCTATTTTCAAAACACTACCCTTGATTTGTAATCCCGAGCATTGTCCGAAGACTGGACTCGGCTATTCAATAGTTTTTACACTCTGCAGAGGTTGTACACTTTACCCACAAGATACAATCAACTCACCACGTCAGCCGTGAATCGCCATACAAGAGTATGCGAATGAGTGATCATAACAAAGCCTTTGAAACTTCTATCTCCACCTAGGAACCTCTCCGTTGCTCCATTATCACTTCCCTCACACAGAGTCAAGTATAGGGCCGAACACCGTTGGATCGGTACCAAGTCAAGCACAGCACGCTCCCGTCTGATTACCCCTGTAATCGCCACCCCGAGGTATCAAAGGTAAGATATCGAATCCTACTAAACTAGGTCTTCCCATTCAGACATGTGGTTGTACGAGAGACTCAGGTCAAAGGCTTGCAAGGTAAGGTCCTTAGCTGACCAAGGCAAGACATCCTTCTCTCACATTTTGGCACACAGCCCTCACAACACTCAACCCACCCCCAATTGCCACGAAGGCCCACCTGGCACGAAGCCTCGGTCCACTTGCCCCAGTCGAAATCATTTCCCTTCCCAAGTTGATCATTGTGCAACACATGCCAACAACAACTCAACATCCATATGGAACCACACAGGCCTCCATATATCAACATCATCGTGTGGCAACACATCACACCATTTCAAAATTCATTGCATATTCCATTAATCAATATTGACCTTTGTATTTTAAATGATTATTCACGGTATATGCAAAGCTAAGCAACTATTCACGGTCTAGCCTCCCGTGTTGGCACAATATTATCAACCAACTAGTATTACCAAACTTAGGTTATCAAAGGAATCATGGCATACAAATATTAATAACAAGGTGGCAATAACAATTAGGTTGATTAGCTAATTCACCCAAATTATTTAAATCCATTTTTAATTGAATTAGCATGCATAGTTTGAATCAAAATACATTTTCAAAACTTAGGATCAAAATGGTCAAAGCACAACTTGCCTGGCCCCTGCTATCTTTATTACTCTTTACTCTTTATCTTCGACTCTGGATCTTCGATCTTCAATCTTTACTTCCTTGATCTTCAGCTTCTTTAAACGACTTCCGGATAACGCGTCTAACGATAAACAAGCACAAATACAACAAAACTCAAAAGGCAAATCAAGTAAACTCCAAATTAAGAACGAATAGCATTAGGCACAATGGCTTAGATGAAATTAGGAACTTGAATGGATTAGGTCGGTGATTAGACAAAAGAGAACGACTTTTGGAAAATACGCCGAAGAGAAAGATTAATAACTGGGAAAGAAGGAATAGTATTCCGAAGAATATTTTCTTGGTTGGATAGCCGATGTCATATGGACTCTCGATCTATAGACCGAGTCCACGAAGATATGTTAGTTCACGATGAACTAAACTGATGCTCAAAGTTGACTCTTGTTGACTAAGTGGATACACAGTCAAACAAAGGACAGATGGACTGATAGATTAGATATGGGTACAAGGATATGACATATGGCCAATGGTCTAGTGACCAAATCCACGAATGAATTCTAGGTTAATGGCAGATTAGATTTTCAAGGATAAGACAAGAACGGATGGGATCGACATCCAGTACTGTTCGATTCGGAAGTTAGTCTTACATCGGGGATGGAACTTGGCGACAATGAGGCGGTGATGCGATAATACAAGGCTAAACTCAACGCGATGGGTTAGATCATGCGATAGAAAAGGTAAGGACATCACATTAGGGCTTTCACTTGCATGCACCCATGCGATAGCAGCGATCGATGAGAGCAAAGCGTTAACGGCGAGCGTTAGCGGCGAACGTTAATGATGAAACATTGCGGCAAAAGCGTTAACGGCGATGGGCGGCGATGGGCGACGGCGTAAGCGTTGGCGGCGGGCGTTAACGATGGGCGTTAGCGATGGAACGTTAATGGCGGGCGTTAACGATGGAGCGTTAACGGCGAAAGCGTTAACGGCGGAACGTTAACGGCGGAGGTGAAGCGTTAACAGAATACTTATAAAATTACAAGGTGGCGACCATCGGTACAAGGGTAGGGCAGCGACGTCATGACATGGCTCTATGATACTACGGCTTTCACTTGTACATACGCATGTGACGGTTGAGCAAGCGGTTAAGGTGGCATGTCATGCGGGCGGCGATTGGGTGGCAACAACGAATAACATGGCTCTGGACAGCAAGTTATACTTATCATGGCGACATGGCAAAGGATGGCTAAAACCGAGAACACGAGAAAAGGTGAGATCGGCGACTAATCTTTTAGTAACGGCTTTAACAACGAACGGAGGCTAACGGAACCTCATAGATGGACAAAACAGAGATATTACCACCTACTGGATGTGGTGACACGGTCACAAAAGGCTAGGATGATTGGTGGCAAAGATGGCCAGCTGGCGGCGGTAAAAGGCGGCGGCAAAAGCGGCGGCCGACGAATAAAAATAATTTCGGTAGATGCAACAGCAAAGGGGAAATGTCTATCGCGTAGAAGCGTGGCGACCACGAACTCAACGATATTGCGGATTTGGCGGCGCGCCGGATTAATCACAAACTGCCGATTAACGGCTCCCGAGCTAATAAATCAAACGATCATAACTATTAAAGTACTGCACAAAACCTAACCAAATTTTACAGAGAGTTATCTGGGATCATTTGGCACAAAGTGACGCGAACGGATATGAGTTTTACCTTCTAGATCAACGGGGAACGCGCGACGAAGTTTTCTGCTGTCCGCAACGCAGTCTGATCGGAGAAAAGAATTTTCTGCGCAAAATCATGATGTCAAAACAGTGGGTTAGGGTGAGCACCATGTAGGGGACATCAAGAGGAGTCTACCATAAAATTTTCATGGCCAAACTCGCGGAAACGGGGGAGAACGGGCAGAAACATGATTTGATCTTTGGGCTGTCGTAACTTTTGATTCAGTGGATGAATTTACACAAAATTTGGAAGAGAGACAGAGGGTACCTTGAGGCACGATGTGACGCAGACGGATCACCAAAAATCGTGACGAGCTGACCAGGAACGCGCTGCCAAAACAGGCCGACGTTGGGGGCGGCGCGGACGGCTCGGTGCGCCGGCGGTGCTCCGATTGGAATCTTCAAAACTGTTTTACAGGAGTGTTGCAACCATCATGGGGGTACTCCACAAGAAATTTGAGGATGAACGGAGTTCGGGAGCGTCCGGTAGAGCTCGACGAAGTTCTCACCGGAGTTGGGGAAGAAAGCTTACCGAGGAAGATCCGTTGTGATTCTGATGCTGAACTTTGAGTATGATGTGGGGATTTGGTAGAGGTGTCTAGGGTTCAATTTTCAGCTACAAATGATCAACAGATCAACGGGAAAAGCTCGCCGGAGTTGGGAAAGAAATCGGTGGCCGAAGGTGCTCCGGTAGGTATTTTCAAAATCTGATTTTCCTGGAGGTAGAGGACAAGAATAGGAAGCTCTGGTAAAATTTCAGATCGAAAGAAGTTCGTTAGTGACCAGGAGAGCTCGCCGAAGTTTTCGCCGGAGTTGAAAAGAATGGCTCACGCAGGAAGATCCGGAACTCCGATGGGGAAAATTCCAATTGGGTTGTAAAGAGAACGCAGGTCAGAATCTTTGGTTCAATTTATATGTCGATCGGACCAGCGGATCGTCGGGAAACGCTCGCCGGAGTTATGACTGAAAACTGCTCCGGGAAACGTACGGAATTACTGTAGCGTTACTGATTATTTAATCCGAATTAATCAATAAAATCGAAATAAATAGTAAACGACGGTTCAAAAATCCGGGAAAAATATGGAACGTCACTCACAGCCTTTGTAACACAAATAAAATATTATTACATAAAATACTAATTTTATTCGTGTACAGTAAATACTTTTATAATGTTTTTAATATCTTTTTAATTTGGAAAATACTAAAACAACCCCAAAAATTCCAAGAAAATTCAGGGAGTTTAATTAGGACATTTTGAGATCAACTAAAATATGTTGGCACAACCAAATATTTTATTTTATATCAACATATATTTTTATTTTGTTAAAGCTTTAGAAAGGCTTTAGAAAATATATAATTTGACAATTGTACGAAATTTCACAGAAATTCTCTTAAATTTATTTATATTAAATAATATAGTTTTAGCAAAATCAAATCTTTTATTTTGTCGCCAAACTATATTTTTAATGGATGAGACTTTTGGAAAGGTTTTGAAATAAGATTTGGATATAGAATTTGCGAATAATTAATAATTCGAATTAAAAATCCAAATAAAAATTCAATTAACATCTAAATGTTTAAATTAATAATTTTAATTAATTTTTAGAGAATCTCAAATTTGAGAAATTCTCTGAGATACAAAAACATCTTGTAAAAACTAAATTTTAAATTTTGATGCACACAAAAGGCACATTAAAAATAGTTTAGCTTTAGAAAATTCTAGATTAAACTTCTTTAATCAAATAAGGTTGATGTAAAATTTTTGAAAAGCTAATTTAAACATAAATTTTTGAAAACCCAAATTTTGGGATGTTACAAACCTCCCCCCTTAACAGAATCTCGTCCCCGAGATTCAAGACTGACTATAGAAATAGGGTCAGGGAAACTCAACTCTTGGGCTTCTTCAAACTTCCAATCAACTGCACCCTAGACAGGGTTGCTTCTGAACAGACGGTTGCTAACATCCAAAATTTGTAAGCTACTCTTTGCGGATGCAGTCGCCATGCAACTTCACTGACTCCAACAGCGTCTGCTTTTCTGGCACAAGAAAGAACTTCTTCTGCTAATGCTCTTGGAACACATCTCATATCCATCTTGACATTTACGCAACTCCATTGTGAGTTTCTTACTACATTCTGAAAACTTGATTTTCTACTTCTCATAGAAACTGAATAAGCTGCATCCGACGATGAAACTTGAAATTTTGCGGTCTTGATCAAGACTTGAACGGCATTTCGGTTTGTCTTGCACTATCTTTGTCGGCTTGACTCTCAACTATCAGCTTGAACTCTATTTCAACTGGGTATTCCTTCACATTGGACTCAAGCTTCAACTATTACTGATGTAATGGTATTGGTTTGCTGGCATACACTGCGGTAGCTAAATTAATTCTTCAAGAAGACAATTATCTTGTGTAGTTATTATACATACATAACAACTCTTTCTTCTGATGTGATGGCTCATCCACTTTCTTGACTCAACCATAACGGAATAGACAGTCCTCTGCTGTCTCCAACAAACTAAAGTTAACCTGATAACAACTTTATCTCAGGAACACTCTAGCTCCTCTTAATTGATTACATCTCCAGCCATGGATCCAATCTGTCTTGCACATGGGTAACTAATTTAACTCCAGGCATAAACATCTCAAGCATTGATTTCCAAGATGATAAGCTTTATTTAAAACTTGGTCTTAACAATGGACAATTAACCATCAGCATTCTATTACTGGCACTTGCGGCATGGCTTCATCTTGAACTGCTTCACAATTCACTTTCTGATGCAAAGTGTCTCGGTAGGTGGAAGACTAGGGTTTAAGTGGATTGGCATAGCACCTTTTCTCCTGGGACAACTATTGGCAAAGTATCCCGGCTCATTGCATCTGAAGCAACGCTTGACCGACATCTGTTGGCTTCCTCTTGACATGGTACTAATCTTGGTAGGGGTAGAGCTAAGATCGATGTGATCCGCAGTGATCACTTCCTTCTAAGAGCAATTATTAGCGAGATGTCCTGGCTGGCGACAAGCAAAGCAAATTCTAGACAATAAGCTTCTTCCTTGCGGACTTTTCACTGGGGTGATGTTGTTTATAGGACATTCTCCAGGTTAGTGGCTTCCTTCACAGCTAGAACAATTAGTTACATGTTCATCAGCAGTGTGTCCTTTTTCACCACAACGGATGCATGTACGGTCTTCTGATTGGTTTGGTTGACAACACTTCAAAGAACAACGTCCCGGTATGGTATCGGGTGTGGAGATACCATTCTTCCTTGTCTTACTATGGTTTCACTGTCTTCTGATGATGTGAAAAGCCGACGAAAGACGGTGGTAAACTCTAACCAAGTGATGGTATGTTTATCCTTAAAGGTGGCGTAGAAACTCTTCCACCAGACTAATGCATTTCCTTCTAACTGGCACGTAGTGTAGGGAACTTTCTCTTTATCTTCACATTGCACCAAAGCTAGCTTCTCTTCTATGATGCGAAGCCAAATTTCTGCATCTCTGAGAGTGGCTGATCCATCAAACGTGGGCGGTTTAGTCTTCATGAACAAGGTAATCTTTGACTGTGAACAGGAGGTTGCGACTTCAGTTGAGGAGGGATTGATGTTGGCACTGATAACATTCATCTGTTGCATCATTGTCTGTATAAGCAGAGTCTAAGTGGTGAACAACTGATCCAAGTTTTGAATTGTCACGGTTGGTACAAAGGGGAATTTCTTGCCGTCACTATCTGCTTAACACTCGACACCGAGTAGCAATCGAATCGACGTGAAGCGCCCTAGAGTCACTACTGCGGTCGATCCTTTCCAACTGTTGACCACTCCAGGGTTTAGGTAAGAGGGAATAGCATAGATGAGGTTCATGAATCCTAGTGCCGGGGAAACAGGTTTAACCCAAAAACTTATATAAATATTATTAATAACTTGGTATGGTTGCTTATCCAAGCCTAAAAGCTCTGCGGTAGATAACGCACACTCAAGAAACAAGGAAAACCAAATTAACCTAAGCACACGAATCTAACGTCTAGAAAGGGTAACACTCCTAACTTAGACAGACGCGACTCTCACACATGAGTCTCAACAGCTACTCAGGCACTGATTCTTAGAATTTCTTGAACACTTCATCGGCACTGGTTCTTCTACCTTCTGGAATACTTCATCGGCACTCTTTCCTTGAGCTCGACAATTCCTGTCTTCATGATCTTAAGGTTCAGCAACAGCACTCAGTGCTTTCTCCTAAAGTGTGAAACATCGTTATCTATTCAAGACAACTGAGGTAAGATTTTCAACTTAAATTAGCGGAGAAAGATAGAAATTTCAGCAAAAGGGGGTAAGAATGGAAGAATAAGATAAGTCAATAACTTGTTTTTCTTCAAGTTAAATTTTCCTTTAGAAAATAATTTTGAAGCTCTAAAGAACGGCCAAACTATCTAGGGTCAAGACCTCTGATCGGTATGCTCTCGATACCACCTCTGTCGTGCCCGAATCGCAAATCCGGACACTCTGTGTATTTCGTGACTAGTCCGAGGATCGCGCTAGTGCACACAGGCTAAACAGGGTATAATATCGCATCATACACAGCGGAATAATAATTAAAGTAATGCAAACATGTATATAAACAAGTTGTGTGACCTTATGGTCCCTTACAATAATCTGCCACACAGGGCTTACAATAATCAGAGTAAATAAAGTTTAACAGCGGAATAGTAAATAACATCGTAGCGATCCATCTTCATCACAGGCGCCCTGACAGAGGCTTGCTCCCTAGTTCTCTGGCCCTCCAGTATACGCCTTTTTCCACGCTGGTGTAGACTTCTCTTCTGGTAAAATTTTCCCCGCAAGGGTGAGTACACACCGTACTCAACAAGTCATGCACAGAATGCAGTTCTATTACTACATGCATGGCTTGTTACAAAGGAATGGCTCAATTGGCTATTTTGCATTTGCATCAACATTTTTGAATTATTATTTATCTAGATAGAAAGCGTCAAAACCACATAAATATAATAAGTTTCTCCAATTGTTTTCCACATAATTTTGGACACAGTCCTTAATCAAATTTCACCATTAACAACCGCACATGACCTTCCACCCCATTCTATTTTCAAACACTACCCCTTGATTTGTAATCCCGAGCATTGTCCAAGAGTGGACTCGGCTATTCGAATAGTTTTTACACTCTGCAGAGGTTGTACACTTTACCCACAAGATACAATCAACTCACCACGTCGGTAGTGAATCGCCATACAAGAGTATGCGAATGAGTGATCATAACAAAGCCTTTCGAAACTTCTATCTCCACCTAGGAACCTCTCAGTGTTGCCTCCACTATCACTTCCCTCACACAGAGCCAAGTATAGGGCCGCGAACACCGTTGGATGGTACCAAGCCAAGCACAGCACGCCTCTGCGTCTGATTACCCCGTGTAATCGCACCCCGAGGTATCAAAGGTAAGATATCGTAATCCTACTAAACTAGGTCTTCCCATTCGGACATGTGGTTGTCACGAGAGACTCGAGTCAAAGGCTTGCAAGGTAAGGTCCTTAGGTGACCAAGGCAAGACATCCTTCTCTCACATTTTGGCACACACCCTCACAACACTCAACCCACCCCCAATTGCCACGAAGGCCCACCTGGCACGAAGCCTCGGTCCACTTGCCCCAGTCGAAATCATTTCCCTTCCCAAGTTGATCATTGTGCAACACATGCCAACAACAACTCAACATCCATATGGAACCACACAGGCCTCCATATATCAACATCATCGTGTGGCAACACATCACACCATTTCAAAATTCATTGCATATTCCATTAATCAATATTGACCTTTGTATTTTAAATGATTATTCACGGTATATGCAAAGCTAAGCAACTATTCACGGTCTAGCCTCCCGTGTTGGCACAATATTATCAACCAACTAGTATTACCAAACTTAGGTTATCAAAGGAATCATGGCATACAAATATTAATAACAAGGTGGCAATAACAATTAGGTTGATTAGCTAATTCACCCAAATTATTTAAATCCATTTTTAATTGAATTAGCATGCATAGTTTGAATCAAAATACATTTTCAAAACTTAGGATCAAAATGGTCAAAGCACAACTTGCACGGCCCTGCTATCTTTATTACTCTTTACTCTTTATCTTCGACTCGGATCTTCGATCTTCAATCTTTACTTCCTTGATCTTGACTTCTTTAAACGACTTCCTGATAACGCGCCTAACGATAAACAAGCACAAATACAACAAAACTCAAAAGGCAAATCAAGTAAACTCCAAATTAAGAACGAATAGCATTAGGCACAATGGCTTAGATGAAATTAGGAACTTGAATGGATTAGGTCGGTGATTAGACAAAAGAGAACGGCTTTTGGAAAATACCAAGAGAAAGATTAATAATCGGGAAAGAAGGAATAGTATTAGAAGAATATTTTCTTGGTTGGATAGCGATGTCATATGGACTCTCGATCTATAGACCGAGTCCACGAAGATATGTTAGTTCACGATGAACTAAATCGATGCTCAAAGTTGACTCTTGTTGACTAAGTGGATACACAACAAACAAAGGAGATGGACCGATAGATTAGATATGGGTACAAGGATATGACATATGGCCAATGGTCTAGTGACCAAATCCACGAATGAATTCTAGGTTAATGGCAGATTAGATTTTCAAGGATAAGACAAGAACGGATGGGATCGACATCCAGTACTGTTCGATTCGGAAGTTAGTCTTACATCGGGGATGGAACTTGACGACAATGAGGCGGTGATGACAGTAATACAAGGCTAAACTCAACGCGATGGGTTAGATCATGCGATAGAAAAGGTAAGGACATCACATTAGGGCTTTCACTTGCATGCACCCATGCGATGACAGCGATACGATGAGAGCAAAGCGTTAACGGCGAACGTTATCGGCGTAACGTTAATGATGAAACATTAACGGCAAAAGCGTTAACGGCGGAACGTTAACGATGGAGCGCGACGGCGAAAGCGTTGGCGAACGTTAACGGCGGAACGTTAACGGCGGAACGTTAATGGCGGAACGTTAAGCGGCGGAACGTTAACGCTAAAGCGTTATCGGCGAACGTTAACGACGAAGGTGAAGCGTTAACAGAATACTTATAAAATTACAAGGTGGCGACCATCGGTACAAGGGTAGGGCAGCGACGTCATGACATGGCTCTATGATACTACGGCTTTCACTTGTACATACACGCATGTGACGGTTAGGCAAACGGTTAAGGTGGCATGTCATGCGGGCGACGATTGGGTGGCAACAACGGAATAACATGGCTCTGGACAGCAAGTTATACTTATCATGGCGACATGGCAAAAGGGATGGCTAAAACCGAGAACACGAGAAAAGGTGAGATCGGCGACTAATCTTTTGGTAACGGCTTTAACAACGAACGGAGGCTAACGGAACCTCATAGATGGACAAAACAGAGATATTACCACCTACTGGATGTGGTGACACGGTCACAAAAGGCTAGGATGATTGGTGGCAAAAGATGACGCGCGGCGGCGGCAAAAGGCGGCGGCGGCAAAAGGCGGCGGCCGACGAATAAAAATAATTTCGGTAGATGCAACAGCAAAGGGGAAATGTCTATCGCGTAGAACGTGGCGACACGAACTCAACGATATTGCCGGATTTGGCGGCGACGCACCGGATTAATCACAAACTGCCGATTAACGGCTCCCGGAGCTAATAAATCAAACGATCATAACTATTAAAGTACTGCACAAAACCTAACCAAATTTTACAGAGAGTTATCTGGGATCATTTGGCACAAAGTGACGCGAACGGATATGAGTTTTACCTTCTAGATCAACGGGGAACGCGCGACGAAGTTTTCTGCTGTCCGCAACGCAGTCTGATCGGAGAAAAGAATTTTCTGCGCAAAATCATGATGTCAAAACAGTGGGTTAGGGTGAGCACCATGTAGGGGACATCAAGAGGAGTCTACCATAAAATTTTCATGGCCAAACTCGCGGAAACGGGGGAGAACGGGCAGAAACATGATTTGATCTTTGGGCTGTCGTAACTTTTGATTCAGTGGATGAATTTACACAAAATTTGGAAGAGAGACAGAGGGTACCTTGAGGCACGATGTGACGCAGACGGATCACCAAAAATCGTGACGAGCTGACCAGGAACGCGCTGCCAAAACAGGCCGACGTTGGGGGCGGCGCGGACGGCTCGGTGCGCCGGCGGTGCTCCGATTGGAATCTTCCAAAACTGTTTTACAGGAGTGTTGCAACCATCATGGGGGTACTCCACAAGAAATTTGAGGATGAACGGAGTTCGGGAGCGTCCGGTAGAGCTCGACGAAGTTCTCACCGGAGTTGGGGAAGAAAGCTTACCGAGGAAGATCCGTTGTGATTCTGATGCTGAACTTTGAGTATGATGTGGGGATTTGGTAGAGGTGTCTAGGGTTCAATTTTCAGCTACAAATGATCAACAGATCAACGGGAAAAGCTCGCCGGAGTTGGGAAAGAAATCGGTGGCCGAAGGTGCTCCGGTAGGTATTTTCAAAATCTGATTTTCCTGGAGGTAGAGGACAAGAATAGGAAGCTCTGGTAAAAATTTCAGATCGAAAGAAGTTCGTTAGTGACCAGGAGAGCTCGCCGAAGTTTTCGCCGGAGTTGAAAAGAATGGCTCACGCAGGAAGATCCGGAACTCCGATGGGGAAAATTCCAATTGGGTTGTAAAGAGAACGCAGGTCAGAATCTTTGGTTCAATTTATATGTCGATCGGACCAGCGGATCGTCGGGAAACGCTCGCCGGAGTTATGACTGAAAACTGCTCCGGGAAACGTACGGAATTACTGTAGCGTTACTGATTATTTAATCCGAATTAATCAATAAAATCGAAATAAATAGTAAACGACGGTTCAAAAATCCGGGAAAAATATGGAACGTCACTCACAGCCTTTGTAACACAAATAAAATATTATTACATAAAATACTAATTTTATTCGTGTACAGTAAATACTTTTATAATGTTTTTAATATCTTTTAATTTGGAAAATACTAAAACAACCCCAAAAATTCCAAGAAAATTCAGGGAGTTTAATTAGGACATTTTGAGATCAACTAAAATATGTTGGCACAACCAAATATTTTATTTTTATATCAACATATATTTTTATTTTGTTAAAGCTTTGGAAGGCTTTAGAAAATATATAATTTGACAATTGTACGAAATTTCACAGAAATTCTCTTAAATTTATTTATATTAAATAATATAGTTTTAGCAAAATCAAATCTTTTATTTTGTCGCCAAACTATATTTTTAATGGATGAGACTTTTGAAAGGTTTTGAAATAAGATTTGGATATAGAATTTACCGAATAATTAATAATTCGAATTAAAAATCCAAATAAAAATTCAATTAACATCTAAATGTTTAAATTAATAATTTTAATTAATTTTAGAGAATCTCAAATTTGAGAAATTCTCGAGATAACAAGAACACTGTAAAAACTAAATTTTAAATTTTTGATGCACACAAAAGGCACATTAAAAATAGTTTAGCTTTAGAAAATTCTAGATTAAACTTCTTTAATCAAATAAGGTTGATGTAAAATTTTTGAAAAGCTAATTTAAACATAAATTTTTGAAAACCCAAATTTTGGGATGTTACACTAGTCCCCGTAAATACTCACGGTTGAAGCTCGGCGGAGGACGCCGAGGGGAGGACGCCGGGGAGGACGCCGAGGCCGGGAGGACGCCGAGGGGAGGACGCCGAGGCAGGGAGGACGCCGAGGCGGGAGGACGGAGGGAGGGGAGGACGCCGAGGCCGGGACGCGGGAGGGAGGCCGCCATGAGGCAAAACGTCTCAAGGTTTAGGGTTTGGCGCCTTGTGAATGAGATCTGCTGGGGGAGATATATAGAGAGAGCACATCACGACGGTTCTATAATATAACGATGCATGATGAGATATCCTGACGGTTCTATAATAGAACGATGCATGATGTTTAGATATTACGAGCGGTTCTATAATAGAACCGCTCAGGATGTTGGTGACATCACGACGGTTATATAATAGAACCGTCGTGATGTTTGTGACATCACGGACGGTTATATAATATAACCGTCTCGATGTTGAGATATCACGCAGACGGTTAGGTAACATAACCGTGCAGCGACCAAATAACATCCTGCATGTTATGTTAAAGAAAATGCTGTGATATATACTTATTCACCGACATTCACTTGTCGGTTCAGTTCAGTCGACTCTTGTCTGTGCCACTTACAACTATTTTCATATTGCCAAAGTAGACATGATTCTGTTCTTGTCATCAATTATGTCTGAATGGCCATCTTTGAATCATGTATTTGGAATCATATTGATATTAACGAATAAATACGTGCTCTTATACTTGCATCTTTTCCATCAATCCAGATGCTTCACAAGCTACTTACAAAGATCATCACAATCATATATACATAATTCAGATGCTTCACAAGCATGATGGGTCATATCATCTTTACAATAGCATTAATGTAATATTATTACACATGAAAATTAGTAAGCATGATGACAATGCACCCTTCTCATAACTACGCCACCACATGCTTATTCTTTTGTATGAAAATTAGCCCTTCATGATGATCGACGTGTGTAGCTTGCTTCCTCATGTTGTTCTTCCGGGACCGGGATGTCATTTTCGATAGGTGGCAACTCATCAAATTGATTGTACTCTTCCTCATCTACTACATTCTCAACTCAGACAATTCTCCTTTTCCACCGAAGAACTACGTGGCGCTTCTTGTTGGGCCGAATTCGGTTACATAGAAGACTTGAACAACTTGGTTAGCGAAGTACGAATGGTTCGTCTTGGTATCCAAACACGTTCGAGGTCCACATAGTGATGCCATTCCTGTCGACCTTCACGTCTTTGGAGGTGGACCCAATGGCATCGAAATAGGGGAATCTTGAAAAGCACGTAGTCGAGCTCCCATATCTCCTCTATGAACCCATAGTAGGAGCTCCTCGTCAACCCAATGGTATTATTGAATGCATCTATGTGGACACCACTTCGCTACGGTTTGTGCTCTTCATATCCTGATCTCGTGTAAAATGTGTACCCATTTAAGTCATATCCTTTCCATGTGACAACTGTAAAAGTTGGTCCTTTTGCCAACCATGTCAACAGTGTCATCGACGAGCTCCCAGTGATAGGTCGCTCCTTCAACCATTTGTTGAGCGAAGGTTATCTTTGTCTCGTGATCCAAGACTCTGCCGTCTTTGGATTCTCTTGCCTTAGCCATTGCTTGTGCTCGGCGATATAGGCGGACACTACTGACCATGTGTTGCAAAACCGTGAAATGGGCTCGAGCATAATCAACCGAATCAGGCGTGATTGCTTTCCTTCCGATGGTCCCGATACCCTGGAGCCTCCCCTCATGGCGAGATCGAGGCACACCTATTGGTTCGACCTGGGCCATGTAATCGACGCAGAACTCGACGGCCTCTTCATTGCATAACCTTCGACAATGCTACCCTCCGGACGAGATCGATTCCGTATGTAAGACTTGAGAATTCCATGTACCTCTCGAGCGGGTACATACTACGAGGAACTTGGCCCGCATATCTTTATCTCTGTCACAAGGTGAACAATGAGATGGACCATGATATCGAAAAATGATGGAGGGAAATACATCTCAAGATTACATAGAGTCATCACCACCTCAGCTTGTAGAGCATCTAGTCCTTCGGGATCGATGACCTTCTGAGCGATTGTGTTAAAGAAACAACACAGCCTAGTGATTGTCTCACGGACCTTGACCGGCAAAATACTTCTAATTGCGACAGGGAACATCTGTGTCATCAGCACATGACAATCATGAGACTTCATGCCGATTAATTTAAAATCTTCCAACGAAACAAGTCTCTTCATGTTGGAGGAGTAACCGACGAACTTTCACACCATGCAAGCACCGCACGATTCGATTCTTCGGCCTTTGAATGATATAACAAGGTGTTCCAAGTATATACGGCCTTTATCGGTCTCTTCGGTGCTAACTCGGGTCTTATGCCCATATCGACCAAGTGAAGCCGTGCGTTGATACCATCCTTTGTTTTACCCTTAATGTTGAGTAAGAGACTAATCACGCTATCACAGACATTCTTCTCTCGTGCATGACATCGATGCGATGGCGAACTTCTAGGTGCTCCCGAGAAGGTAGGTCCTAGAATATTGATCTCTTCTTCCACATGCTCTTTTCACGGGTACTTGATTTACGCCCTTTCCATACGCAACATCCAAATCCTTAACAATGTCATGAACATCTCTCGGCTTAAACGCTTTGAGCTGGACCATTTTCGTTCCTTCCGTCGAAAAGTTGCTTCATCTTGCGATATGGGTGATTCCTCGAAGGAACCTACGATGACGCATGTACACGGTTTTCGGGAGTGATTCACCATAAACTCTCGGTATCATCTAAGCGGTGAGTGCGGGCTTTGGTTCCTTTTGTACTCGGCCTAATAGGTTAGCAAGGCGGGGTAATCATTTATGGTGCGAGAACAACAAGCGATGCAAAGTAAAGTTCTCTCGTTTGTCGCATCCCATCGTGTACCGGTAACTCCACGGTGTTTTTAGATCTTCCACCAATGGAGCTAGGTACACATCAATATCGTTCCTGTGTTGTTTCGGTCCTTGGATAAGCACGAGACAACATAATGTACTTCGCTTCATACACAACCAAGGAGGAAGGTTGTGAATCTGATTACGGGCCAAGTGCTATGCTTGCATTTGCTCATGTTACCGAAAAGGATTCATTCCATCTGTACTCAATCCAAACCTTATATTTCTCGGATCCGCACGAATTCTTGAAAGCTCTGTCGATGTTTCTCCTTTGGATGGAATCGGCAGGTGCCTTAGCATTCCATCATTCTTACGCTCCTCAAAGTGCCAGCGCAGCAGTTTTGCCACCTTTGGGTTCGCAAACAAACGCTTCAAGCGGGAATTACAGTGCAGATACCATGCCACCTTAGCGAGAGGACCTTTTTTCACCTCAATGCTCTCGCCATCATCATCTGAATAACTCTTACGCTTGTACCGGGATGCGTTGCACACCGGACATATATGCAAGTTTGTGTACTCTTTGCGGTACAGGATACAGTCGTTTGGACATGCATGTATTCTTTCTACTTCCATTCCCAAGGGACAAAGAACCTACTTGGCTTTGTAGGTGCTTGTCGGCAACTCGTTTCCCTCTGGAAGCATGTCCTTCAATAGACGTAATAAGCGTGAAACTCTTGTCGGACCAACCGTTGCTTGCCTTCAATTTGAGTAGTTGAAGCACGGATGATAACCTTGTGTATTTCAACTTGCACCCTGCGAACAAAGGTTTCTCAGAGTCCTCCATTAAGCCCAGAACTGTCGATATTCCCACGTCATCAAGGTTTCTACGCATCGTAAGCATCTGATCCAAATTATCATCGTGCAACCTGTCCTCATCGGAAGCACAATCGATATGATCATCCGACATATCATTGACATAAATCGACGATATTAACACTACTTGTCGCTTCTGTATATTATGCTCTTCGCCATGACCGGTCCAACATGTATAGCCCTTTTGAAACCCCTTGAATCAAGTGTGCTTCGATCTGCCGAGTTTGAAACATCTTGATTTTCGCAATCAATGCACCGGACATGACATGAATTGCACCCCTTATTAAACATATCCTCCTCTGCTGCTCTTTTGAAAGTGGAGACGCCATTAAGGTACTCGGCACTCGTGACGGTTCTCAAGATACATCCGACTTCGATCCATCTCGCTACACATGTAACACTTAGTGTTAAATATTAAGTGCACTGTGTAGTGCGTATGCACATTCTTAAACTAATTATGCAATTACATACCTTAATTACATCACAAAGAAATAATTAACAAAATTCAAATTAATCTTCAATATAATAATGAAATTAGAACCCATTACTAATCTTAGATCACCAAAAGACTTGAATTGATCTATAAGCTAGATCTAAACAATCTTTAAATTATATCCTTAACAAGCTAGCTAGCTACATCATGATCGAATATTATATTATGCAAATAGAACCATTACTAGCTAACCTTATTCATCAAAAAACCAACACATGGTTCTACAAGCGAGATCTAAAAAATCATCAAATTCCTTCCTTATCAAGCTAGATGTTGAATATAATGCAATTAAAACACATTACTAACCAAATATCACAAACAACATATGGATCCACTACAATTAAGCTAGATCTAACCAAACAATCTTTAAATTAATTCTCTCTAACCAACCTAGATATTGAATTGGATGCATGCAATTAGAGAACTCATTACTAACCTTAGATCACCAAAATCAAATGAATCTAATATTACCCTTGAAATCAATGGCTTTCTTTTAAAAATCGCCTCACTCCGCATGTACCGCCACTTAGGATAGAAACCAAAA